>CATIWM010353478.1:0-25850 GCA_949671775.1 Mallotus repandus | reverse complement strand
CTTAAGGAGAAGGAAAAGAGGTTTCTAGAATTAATTTAGATAGGTTATAAGGTGAAATGCTCATTTTAGCCCTTAATGAAACATTCATAATACCTATTAACCTTGAAACTTCCAATTGTCCATTCTAGGACATTTATTTGTTTCAATTAAGTCCAAATTATCCTAAACTCTTTAATTCTCACTCTTTACTTTATTTTTAATCATAATACCTTCTATTCTCATAATTTTACTAATTTTGAGTTACATCAAAATTCAAAAATTCTCGCTCTTCGATTGAGCACAAGTCACGGCTTAACCCGATACACTAGCCTAACCATGTATACTAACTTATACTTAAACTCAACCAATATATTTATATATAAATGCAATGTAATATGTATGCTAATGCACCTATAGTAGAGTACGGGTGTGACACAACTATGTGTAGTTCCATCTATTCACCCACTTAGACAATATATAAGCACAACAGAGATGATTGATGCATCATGAATGATTAAATAGATGCTTGTTGTTTATGCTCTTGTAGGAATTATTATAAAGCATTTCTAAATGATAAGATAAATAGTAAATGATGATGATTGCTTCATTAGACCGCGATATCGAAGCTTTAGGTTAGATAAGGAGCTTTCATGTTTGTTGAATGCAAAATGATGATTTATTATGAGCAAAACAAAGAAGAGATTATTCAATCAACATGCAAGTTACCAGTCTCATCGCATTATCACAATAATTTCTCAACTACTGGTGGCAATAAAGTAAAATGCAAAATAGTAAAATAAATGTGCAAAAATGATTATTTGGTCCTCATATTCAACTAAGCTTGTTTGGTGTTTTTGAAGCTTTAGCTTCATTGGATTTTCAAGTTGTCCTCATCAGGAGGTTGAAAATTACATGTGTAATGCAAATTCATATACCTTTAGAGCGTGCTTTGACAAAGTTGTGGTTGGGTTTGGTTCAAAAATGGTCTAAAAATCCTACAAAAAATGTGGAAGGAGAGCTAAAATTGTGTGAATTTGGACTCTTGAGTCCTCATTTTGACAGTGTTTCAATGTTTGTTGGCTCCCCCGACTTTTGCCTGTTCTTTCTCGGCTCTAGCCTTGTCAAAATGGGAGGTACAAACCCTTATTTGTAAGGAAAAATGCCTAGAAATACATGAAAAATAGGGATAATGTGAGGATCACGCCTTTGGTGCACGTGATCATGAGCCTGGGGCGCGTGATCATGGACTTGGGTGCTTGATCATGTGCCCTTGCATGTGATCACATGCTCTTGCACAGTCATTCAGCCTTCCCGGGCTTCGATAGCACTATTTTAGGGGAGCTTTTCAGCGTTTTAGACCTTTCAGATGTGTTTCTGATGTCTTGTTTGTCAAAATCAGCTTCTATTTTCATGCGTGAGCAAAATGTGTTCGGATGTGATCACACCCTACAAATTTGATCACGCGCTACTTCTTGGGGTTACGCGTACTATTCTGAGGTCACTTCCAAAAGTTTTAAGGGCTCACGGATGTGTTTTCGACATCTGTTTTGTCAAAATCGGCTTTCGATTTTCATAAAGTTGAACTCCGGTCTCATAAGTCGAACACCAATCTGATGAGTTACTTGTTTTGAGCAATGTTTGCTTGAAACAAGCGACTTACCACTCTGATAATTCGTAGTTCATGAAATCGGGGTGCAACGTAATGATTCGGAGGTTGATTTTGCTTAGTTCGGGCTTTTTAGATTGTTGGCATGCTTTAGAGGCGGTACGAATGAACAGACACTTGTCATGTTCGGAGAGATGTTTTTATCACTAGACCTTTTTGGGGACAGTTAAAATTCAATGTATGACAGTTGCCCGCTTCTTCATGTGTGTTGTATAATGCTCTAGTATTGATGCTAGTACACGTGAAGCAAATGCAGAAATGCAAAAATAATTTTGGGAAGAGGTACTTACATGATGGCGTACCATTTTAGTCTCTTGACCTTAGGCCCATCATTTGTTGATGTTGTTTTGTTTGGTTGATGGAGTCATCGCTTATTTGTGTATCATATAATTCCCTCAGGTGAGGCGAGATGACGTTTTTATAATCTCCTTAGGTATTAATGCAAATGAAAGTGCTACTATAACCTACTGAGGTGTCAAGCAAATGGAAATGCTACTATAACCTTCTGAGGTGTCAAGCGATGAAGATGCTACTAAGCATGTGAAATGCTACTAAGCAAATGGGATACTTCTAAGCAGATGAGATGCTTCTAAGCAGATGAGATGCATCTAAGCAGATGAGATGCTTCTAAGTAGATGAAATGCTACTAAGCAGATAACGTGCTACTAAACGGAGAAAATGCTTCTAAGCAGACAAAATGCTACTAAGTAGATGAGATGCCTATAAGCAGATGAGATGCTTCTAAGCAGATGAGATGCTTTTAAGAAGAAAAGATGCTTCTAAGCAGATGAAATGCTTCTAAGCATATGAGAAAATGCTTTTATAAAGTGAAAGTGCTTCTGAGCTGATGAAATGCTTCTAAGTAGATGAAATGCTTCTGAGCAGATGAAATGCTTCTGAGCAGAGAAAATGCTTCTGAGCAGACAAAATGCTATTAAGCAGATGAGATGCTTATAAGCATATAAGATGCTTCTAAGTAAATGAAATGCTTAAAAGCATATGAGATGCTTTTAAGCAGATGAAATGCTTTTAAGTAGGTAAGATGCTTCTAAGCAGATGAGAAAATGCTTCTTAGTGAAAATGCTTATGAGCAGATGAAATACTTTTGAGCAGATGGAATGCTATTAAGCAAATGAAATGCTTCTAAGCAGATGAGAAAATGCTTCTCAACGAAAAAATGTTACTGAGCAGTGATGATACAATAATGATGTAGTGATGATGTCATCATTCATCGAGTTTCGAGCATGATTTCATGATGTGGTAATTGTAGATGCGACATGCTTGTGTTATCTGTGCTTTATTTTTCTTCTTTTTTTTAAATGACTTTCTAAGACAGTGATGTCAAATGCAGTGTTCTAAAATAGACAATGCTCGTGTTTGTGCGATTCATGTGTGTTTTTTATGCATCTTTTTGGTAAAATGCAAGTTCGGGACCCTAGAAGTGCGTGTGTGGGGGTCTCAATGTGTGTGTGTGTGTGAGTTTCAGAGCACATGAGGCTCAAAAGAGCGCGTGATCACGTGCCTGGGGCGTGTGATCAAGCGTTCTTATTTGTGGTGACACACTCTGAGACATGCCTGATGTTTATAAAACAAACTCATTTTTTAGTTCAGAGCGGCCTTTACCTGTTCTTCGACCTTCTTTAAGCCTTTTTTGAGTTTTTTGGAGTGCTTTTCTTCTATTTTCTTCTGTTATTATTTTGTTGCTATGTGGAGTGTGGGAATTATAGACTTCCCTCATATTCCTGAGGATCTTGGTGACTTTGGCCATGTGAATACTGCTTCTTTTTCTTTTGACGAGTTTGTTCTAGAGGATGAGGTGGTTCTCGGGCAGACTGGTGCAGGGACCTTTACTGCTGGAGCTATATAGGCTATTGGGACTAGTGGTGGAGCCTCTTCTTATCCACCTCAACTTTCTCGAGGAGATCCAGTTCCCATTGTCTATAGCTTAGAGACTCATGCTTGGACTATTCATCATCAACCGGTTAGTTTGCTTACTTAGCTCTTGCTTTGTTATAGCTCTAGCTATTTGCCTTAGCACTTTCTGTATGTGTTGCTCTGGTTTTAGCTCTTGTTGTTTGATTTCAGTATTCATTGTCTGTATAGCTTTAGCTGACATGTATTTTAGCTCTAGATGTTGTTTAGCTCTTGCTGTAATGTAGCTCTTGCTGTAGTTTAAGCTCATACTACAGTGTAGCTCTTGCTGTAGTCTAGCTCTAGCTATAATTTTGCTCTTGCTGTAATGTACCTCTTGTTGTAATTTAGCTTTTGATATCTGATTTTACTATTAGCACTTGCTGTTTATGTAGCTCTAGCTGTCTGATTGTAACACTTGCTATTCATGTAGCACTAGCTGTCTGATTGTAGTGCTTGCTATTCATGTAGCACTAGCTGTAGTGTAGCTCTTATTATAGTCTAGTTCTTGCTTATTTGATGTTAGCACTTGTTGTTTATGTAGCTCTAGCTGTCTGATTGTAGCACTTGTTATAGTTTTCCTGTAAAGATGCAAAAAGAGATGTTTTAGTATCTGATGAACTGTTGTAACTATTTTACCTATTAATTGCAATCCCCTGGGCTTGTCATTCGACTGCGTAGTAGCTTCAATAAGGTTAGCTCATATTATCAGGGTCTTCTTCCGTGTGTGAAGCAGATGGTTGCTAGGAGGGGCTTCGATGGTATTATTTCTGCTCTTACTTATGGCTCTTATGCATCGAGTTAGGCTACGATGTGCACTCTCATTGAGCGATGGATGGATACTAGCCACACATTTTGTTTGCCTTTTGGGAAGATGACTATCACTCCGCTTGATTTTGTAGCCATTACTGGGTTGAGTTTTTTTGAGGAGCTTGTCTCTTTTAGCAGAGAGGCATGTAGTTTTACCATTGCAAGGAATAGATGGCTGAAGGATATGTTCGGTGTTACTACTTCTGTGAAATCTGGCTGCTCCTCTTTGATCTCGTATACACAGCTTGTAGAGAAGGTGAGGTCGGAGCATGGCGCGGGTCATGTTAACTTTGAGTAGTTGGCTAGGTGTTTCTTGTTTTATCTCCTGAGTATCGTTATCTTCCTGAACGCCTCCGGTACTAGCTTCATGCAGTTGTCACCTGTCTTGAGAAACTTAAAAGATCTGCTGAAGTGCGGTTGGGGCACAACTGCTTTTGCCCACATGTATTCTGGTCTGGATACAGCTTGTAGAGGATGCTCGTACATTTAAAGTTACTTGCTCGTGTTGGATGTGAGTGTGGTCTCTTGCTTTTAGATTGTTTCATCTATGATTATTCTGATTCCTTTCTTCCTGACAGGTTTGGGCTTACAAGTTTGGGGTGTTTCCTCATCCCACTATTGAGCACTTAACTGAGAGTGGATTTCCACATCTTCCGCAATGGATTAGGAGGACTTCTGGTTTAATTGAGAGTCTGGCAAAGGCGAGGGTCTCTAGAGTAGATTGGCCCACAGTCAGGTACGACATGTTTTGATTTTGCTTTACTTATTCTTTGAAAATTCTTTTACTTATGTGTTTCTCAGGCATATTTATCCATGCTAGTGGATGGAGTGATAGGACTGGTCGATTGAGATGGGGGTGGCTTGGCACCTGACATAGAAGAGGGTCTTATTGATAAGGTATGGTATATGGGTGAGCGGGTCTATCGATGGTGGGATGGACCATTTATGAGGAGAGTTCTTGTTGCTCCCCTTGGGGATATATTTTAGGATCGAGAGCTTATTAGAGAGGAGCCTGACAGAGCTGAGAGAGGGTATCCCTTTGAGGATTTCCTGGAAGGAGCTCATTTCTCTTATATGCTGACTTTGGTGCTGCAGTTGATTGATGTTATGGCCAGTGAATTTGTTCCTCCTCCACCTTCTCAGGTGGATCCTTCACAGCCTTCAGGTTCTAGAGGTAGGACTTTGCAT
The DNA here is from genome assembly GCA_949671775.1 of Mallotus repandus. Lineage (NCBI taxonomy): Eukaryota > Viridiplantae > Streptophyta > Magnoliopsida > Malpighiales > Euphorbiaceae > Mallotus > Mallotus repandus. Next base: position 20,296 of record CATIWM010353478.1, on the reverse strand, counting down.
TCATCTCAGGGTTGTTTTGCTTCTAGGGTAGGATATTCTTAACCGGAATGCTTATGAGCTGTGTTTTCTCTATTTTTATGTGAGCATGTAACAAACTTTGTTAGTATTGAATGATAAATGACATAGGTTATGAGAGTTTTATCTGCAAAATTCTGGACTTCATAGAAAGAGATCAAATTCCTCTCATTTTGACAAGGAGAGTGGTCCTAGGACCTAGGGGACGGCACACACCAGTGGTGTGGGATCTAGCGGTGCTGTTCTTGGTGATTTTGTGAGTGCGGCAGTAGATGGCGGGGCTTAGTGCATGCCTAAGTTTATTGCAATCGTGACACTGGTTGAGCTCAAGGCTCTAGGGAACACACTAACCATTGTCATAAAGACATGGCGTGGAGATGAGGAGTCGCCACCTAGGGTAATAATTGGGAAAAATAGAGAGTGGTGGTAACTCGATTCTATAATACAAGCTAGCACCATAACCAGGAGTTCTGGATATGAAATACCAACTTCTTTTAGTCTTGTGTTCATTTAGAATTATCTTATGAATTACTATCTTATTCCCTAATTACATGCAATTTCATTAAACCCTAATTGAACATCCATCTAACCCTAAGGCAACCAATCCATGAAAAAAGTACATAAAAAATGCATTCAAGTTGTAACATCCCTAAATCTATACTACATTTGATTTTAATTTTAAGTTAGCTAAATCTACATATTTTATTTACAAGTGAAATGAAACTAAAGGTGAGCCTACATTTTGATGATTAGTGTGCCTAAATCTATTGTTTTTAATTCTAAAAGTGGGCCTAAGTCTATTAAATTTTAAAAGAAAAAGAAATTAATTATTGGACTTAATTCTAATTAATTTTAATTAAAAGAAATGATCCTAAGTCTATAAATTATAAAGATGGCTTTATTAATGGGCTGAACTAAGTCTAAGTTAATTTTATTTAATTAAAAATAGGCCTAAAATCTAAATTAACTTAATGGGCCTAAATTAATTTTAAAGTTAATTAAACCTAAATTTAATTTTAAAAGCCTATTTTAAGTGAGTTAGACCTACACGTGGGCTTAGGGCTCAAAACGAATCAAAATAACAAACAAGCCCAAAATAATAAAAAACAAACATTCTGTGATATTTCTAACCCTAATTTTAATTACATACAACCTAAATTAATCTAAAGCCACCATTAACTTTAATTAGAATTTACCAAATAAACCTAATTTACTAATTGATTTTTAAGTGCAGAAAATTACAATTTCACTATATTCCCACTAATGGAGCTATTATAATTCCTATGTACAATAACAGTTATATGCCCAAAATCAAAAATAAATACACAATGTAAATACCACTAAAACACAGAAAATAAAAATAAACCTAAAACTACGTTATTTTAATAGGGATTAATCCATAACATTCCATGGACCTTCATGGATCTAATCCGTTCAATCTCATCTCCATGGCATAGAACATTTCCACCATCATCATTAAAGAAACAAAACAAAAAAGTAAAAAATGAGTAGAATAAATATAAGGAAAGAAAGAAAAAGCAAATAATAAAAGAAATTAAATGAAAATAAATAAGATAAAAAGAAAAGGGATGAAATACGGTTAAGCAATATTGATTAGCTCCTCAGAGGTTTTGTTTGATTCACCGTTTGAATAGATCTGCGGTATTGATCTTCTTAGTTCCAGGCTTTAATTGCTTTTCCCAAGAAGAAAAATCTTAAATCTCATAGAGAAAAGAAAGCTTTTTTATTTCTTTTTGTTTTTCCAGAAAAAAAAGCCTTACGGAAAAAAAGTTTCAAAAAAGAAAACCTCTGCTCTTTTTTTCATCACTTCCTCTTCTTTTTTTTCCTCTGTTCCCCCCTTTTCTTCTCTGCTTAACTAGGTTTTTATCAGATCACCTCGCTAACAACGTGATTTAGTAAAACTAAATAACAAAACTCCCTCTGTGATTGATAATCACGGGATAAATAATAAATAAATAAATAAATTTATCTAAAAAAAACAAGATAATTTAAATCATTATCTCACTTTAATTTAAATTTTCTACCAATCAAATCGAAGAAAAATAAATAAAAATTACAAAAAATCAGATTTTCACTTGTCGTAATAGTACAATTCCGACTGGAATTGTGGATTGCAGATCGGCAATCTGGAATTCCGATCGAAATTCTAGATTTCTGATCGAAAATCTGCATTTCCGATTGGAATTCTGGATTTCTGATCAAAAATCCATTCTTCCAATTTTTTTTAACATTTAATTATAAAAAGACCCCCGAAGAAAAATAGACTTTTCCATTTAGTTCGTAAAAAATGCAATCAAGCCTTGGGATCTGAAATTCAAATGCTAGAGACCTATTTGCAACAAATTTTCATCATCGGAGTCCTCTTTCACATCCATACTCTAGTCATCCTAAAATTGGGTGCTTACAGTTGCCCCTTTTGTCGCTGTTTGCTTGACAAATTATGACAAAGCAAATAAGCACACAATTTCAAGGGTAAGGAGTTAGGATACTTACCTGACATGTTATAGAGCGTTTGCCTATAACACCGAATCGTGCAACGCTGTTTTCATTGTCCCATGATGTAAGCTTTATGTTACCGCAATCTATAACTGCTGTCAAGTTTTCTACCTTTGATACTACAATCCATAACTGCTCACGATTAGCTGCAACCCTTTCGTTGTTCGCTTTTGATGCTGTAGTCCATAATTATTCGCATTTAGCTGCAACCCTTTTGCTGCTCACTTTTGATGTTGTAATCCATAACTACTTGCGATTAGCTGCAACCCTTTCATTGCTTACTTTTGATGCTGCAGTCCAAAACTACTCGCGTTTAGCTGCAACCCTTTCGTTGCTCACTTTTGATGCTGTAGTCCATAACTGCTCGCGTTTAGCTACAACCCTTTCGTTGCTCACTTTTGATGCTGCAGTCCATAACTGCTCGTAAATTTTGATTTGAAAATACACTACACTCGGTCGTATAGTGTTGATTGGAAAGTACACTATACTCAGACATATAGTGTTGATTTGAAAATACACTACACTCGGTCGTATAGTGTTGATTTGGAAAGTACACTACACTCGGTCGTATAGTGTTGATTTGGAAAGTACACTATACTCGGATGTATAATGTTCATTTGAAAATACACTACACTCAGTCGTATAGTGTTGATTTAGAAAGTACACTATATCATATAATGTTGATTTAGAAAGTACACTACATTCGATTGTATAGTATTGATTTGGAAAGTACACTATACGCAGACGTATAGTGTTAATTTGAAAATACACAACACTTGGTCATAAAGTGTTGATTTGGAAAGTACATTATACTCGGTCGTATAGTGTTGATTTGAAAATACACTATACTCGGTTGTATAGTGTTGATTTGGAAAGTACACTATACTCGGACGTATAGTGTTGATTTGAAAATACACTACACTCGGTCGTATAGTGTTGATTTGGAAAGTACACTATACTCAGTCGTATAGTGTTGATTTGAAAATACACTACACTTGGTCGTATAGTGTTGATTTGAAAATACACTACACTCGGACGTATAGTGTTGAGATACACCATACTCGGTCGTATAGTGTTGATTTGAAAAAACACTATACTCGATCGTATAGTGTTGATTTGAAAATACACTATACTTGGTCGTATAGCGCTGATTTGAGAATACACTACACTCGGTCATATAGTGTTGAATTGACAACAACTATATTCCCTGTGGGACGTTTAGCTGTGATGTTATCACTACTGTTTAGTGTCTAGCTGATTGCACTATATTCCCTATGGGATGTCTAGTGAGATGAATGGAAGAAATTAACTATATTCCCTGTGGGACGTCTAGTTAATTGTACTATAGTTCCTATGGAACGTCTAGTGAACTTATGATTTGAAAATGTGTTGTAGTTCCTATGGAACATCTAGCAAAAGAGTGTGTGAAAGGTGCTATAGGTCCCATGAAGCATCTAGCAACTTGTGCTATAACTACTGTGTAGTGTCTAGCTGAAGTGAATTCAAAATATTGTTACAGCTACTGTGTAACACATAATGAAATGAACTTCAAATTCGTGTTATAGCTACCATGTAGCATATAACTGAGTGAATCAATGTTATAACTACCACGTAGCGTATAACTGAGTGAATGCGGTGTCTGAAAGATGCAGACATCACTCTTTGAATTTCACATCGACTGGAATTTTGTGTTAGCGCTGACTGACTGCTTTGAATTTCCCTGTTGATTGACTTTGAATTTCTCTGCTGATGACTTTGAATTTCCCTACTGATTGACTTTGAATTTCCCTGCTGATTGACTTTGATCAGCTGCCTCCAATCAAAAATCCATTCTTCAGATTTTTTTAATATTTAATAACAAAAAGACCCTCGAAGAAAAAGAGACTTTTGAATTTAGTCCATAAAAAATGCAATCAAGCCTTGGGATCTGAAATTCAAATACTAGAGACCTATTTGCAACAAATTTTCATCATCGGAGTCCTCTTTCGCATCCATACTCTAGTCATCCCGAAATTAGGTGCTTACAGCGGTGCCTCCGATGTTGTATGGGCTAACAGTTACAGGAGCGGGAGCTCATTTTTCTTTACCCAGAGTGGGTACACCATTGTCAGATATAGTTCCTGCAGATGCCACTTATGTTGGTTTCTTGACTTCGTGAGGTTTCTCCCCTTTCTTTGCTTTGTTTGTTATCTGATTTCTTTTTCTTTGCAGGTGCCTGTTTCCACCGCTCAGTCTTGGTATACTGCTACAATCAGTGCGCAGGAGTATTTCATGGAGTTCACCAGTGCATAGAGATTATTTCCTTATTCTTTTTATTGATTTATACCTATTTTATGCAAATGCATGTGTTTTTATGAATGCGTGAGATGTAATTCATGATGTTTATCTAATGTAGAGTGAGTACATCCTCGCTAGTCATGAGTGGGAGAGGGAGCGAGTGTCGTATCATGAGCAGATTGATCAGCTACATGTGCGACTTGCGACTTTTGATATGGATTCAGAGGATGCGGAGCCTAGCTCAGATGACGGGATGCTTGAGTGGATTCATCTCCTGCTTTTAATAGCACCTATAGCCGATGTATTTGTTTTTAGGAGGCTAGGTATATGCTTTTGGCTATGGTTGTTCGGTGTTGTATTATTTTCCTAAGGTTATGGACTCAGGGTGTTGTATTTAGGGCATTTGTCCCATATGTTGTATTTTGTACTGATGGTTACTGTTGTTGTACTCTGGATTGACTGACTTATATGTTCCTGACTGTAACATTTGTAACTGTGATCATTCTGTCTAATTATTCTTATTTGTCCACCTCTTTATGTTATTTTTCCCTCTTTTGCATAGGGCGTCTCTTTTCAGAGCTCTTCGCTCTTATCTGGGTATTTTTTGTTTTTCCCTCTTTTGCCTAGGGCGTCTCTTTTCAGAGCTCTTTGCACCTAATTGGGCTTTTTTTTTTGAGGTTCGACGATAATGACTGGCAATCTAGAGAAGAGATAATGAAACAGGTAATAACTGTAAAAGCATGTAATGAAAATATGTAAATTGTACTTAGCATGCTTGATGGATTTAGATGATAATGATGTATTGCATTTCCTCAAATGTACTTACATGACTTGACAAGCATTCACATATTTATTGAAAACATTTAAGAAAAGCACAGTTGCATTTATGCAAATTTCGAATTGATGGTACCCCTGTCCTTAGTCAGCCTCTTCAGGTTTTCTAACTAAGTATTTTCTCTCGATTCCTTAACTTTTGCCTAAGCCGCCCTAGCGGGAAATCCCCTAATTTTTGCCTAAGCTGCCTTTTTTCGGTTTTCAACTCAGTGAGGTCTTTTTTTGTATTTGCTCTAGACATAGTACTTCTTCAAGCGGTCTATGTTGGTAGGCTCAGAGAACTCATTTCTTTTAGAATCCATTAGCTTGACAGCTCCTCTTGATAGGATGGTTTTAACAAGATATGGGCCTTCCCAGTTTGGCCTGAACTTCCCTCTAGCGTTTGAGACATTCTGTTTGGCTTGCTTTAGCACCCAGTCTCCTGCTTTCACACTCTTTTGTTTAACTTTTTTATTGAAGGCTCTAACCAGTCAAGCTTCATATAGATGCGTATGATACAGTACTTTGAGTCTCTGATTGTCCAGAGTAGTGAGCCTGTCATGCCTTTGCTGAGCCCATTATGCTTCGGGCAGTTCGAATTCAATTGCTATTTGCAGTGATTTGATTTCCATTTCCACTGGGAGTACTGCTACAGATTTGTATACTAGTGAGAAAGGAGTGGCTCCTGTTGAAGTTCTAACTATTGTTCTGTATCCCCATAATGCATATGGTAGTCTATATGCCCAATCACGATAAGTCTGAGTCATATTAGAAAATATCTTTTTTATGTTTTTGTTTGCAGCTTCGATCGCTTTGTTTGCTTATGGACGGTGAGGTGAGGATTTGTGATGCTCCACCTTATAACTCCTTAGTAATTCCCTCACTTCCCCTTAGAACTGAACACCATTATCTGAAACTATGTGATGGGGAACCCCATATCGGTAAAATAGGTTTCTTCTTATGAACCTTGCCACCTATTTTGCCCCCAATTTTGCGTATGATTCTACTTCGACCCATTTTGTGAAGTAGTCTGTTGCTACTAGGATGAACCTGTGTTCGTTCGAGGCTGTTGGTTGAATTTCTCTGATTATATCTAACCCCCATGCTGAGAAAGGCCATAGAGAAGAGACAGAGTGTAGCTCTATTGGGGAAGATGGCTGATGTCCCCGTGAATTTGGCACTTATGGCACCTTCTCACAAACCTGATGCAGTCTTCTATCATCATCTTCCAAAAGAACCCTTGTCTTATTAACTTCTTAGTTAGAATGGTGCTATTCATGTGTGGACCACAAACACCCTTGTGTACTTCTTCCATTGCTCTAGTAGCTTCTGTCTCATCCAGACATCTGAGTCGTATACCGTCTAAAGTTCTTCTGTATAATACACCCTAGTGTGATGTGAATTTTGATGCTAGTTGTTGGATGACTGCCTTATCTTTTTCAACTGCCTTCTCAGGGTAGATTCTCTTTGTGAGGTATTGTTGTATATCGTAGAACTAGAGTTTGTTGTCTACTTTTGTTTCTGCTATTCTGAGGCATTTGTGGCTAGGTTGCTCTGATTTGAGTAGGATTAGAGGCTTCATGGGCATTTTGGCTGGTCCTTCCAATACTGATGCTAAGGAAGTGAGTGCGTCAGCCATTTGGTTGTGAATTCTAGGGATATGGATGGCTTTGCATTTTTGGAAAGATAAGGTAAGTTGCTGCTGGTGGCTCAGATATGGCCTTAAGTGTTGTTCTTTTAGTTCCCATTCTTCTGTTGTCTGATTGATTACCAACTTGGAATCCCCAAATATTTCAACTTTAGTCATTCCCAGAGCTATCAAAGCTTCCTTACCAAGTGCACATGCTTTATATTCTGCCTCATTACTCGTAACTCTGAATGCTAGCTTCTTAGTAATTGGCACCACTTCACCTTCTAGTGTTAAAAGTATGATCTCGACTCCTGCTTTGAATTGGTTGACTACTCCGTCAAAGTACATTTGCCATCCCTGCACCTCGATGGTCGTGCTAAGGTCATCTGGGAAGTATAGTTGATTTTCTTATGAATCTGGAATCGGGTTAAGGGCTAGGAATTCAACGACTGCTCTCCCTTTCACTATCTTCTTAGTCAGATACTGCACATCAAATTTTGTAAGTAGAATGAGCCACTTGGCGAGTTTTCCCACTAGGGATAAAGCATCATAGAGATGCTTCATAGGATCCATTTTGGACATAGCTTGAATCTTGTATGATTGAAAGTAGTGTCTAAGCTTCTTCACTGCCCATACCATTGCTAGACATATCTATTTGGATTTACTGTACTTTTCCTCATAAGGTAGCATTTTCTTGCTCAAGTAGTAGACTGCATGTTCTGCTTTCCCTTCTCCCTCTTTGGCTAGCATTGCACCAATTGCATTCCCTTTAACGGCTAGGTACAAGGTTAATGGCAGCCAAGACTTGGGTGGTTTTAGAATTGGTGGATTGGTTAGGTAGTTTCTGGTCTTATCGAATGTTAGCTAATACTATTCATTCCATATGACTGGCTGATTTTTCTGAGCAGCTTGAAAATGGGCTCGCAAACTGGCATTAGCTTGGCGATGAACCTATGTATAAACTGTAGCTTCCCTAATTTCTTTCTTTATTTTTGGTAGTGGCATTTCCCTGATTACTTTTGCTTTATCCGGATCCACTTCGATCGCATTCTAGCTAATGATGTATCCTAACATCTTGCTTGAAGTCAGCTCGAATATGCACTTTTTGGGATTAAGCTTGAGGTTGTACGTTTCAACCCTTTTGCGGAATTTCTCGAGAGCATTTAGGTTCCCTTCTCTAGTTTCTAACTTAACCATCATGTCATCTACATACACTTCTACTTCTTTGTGTATCATGTCATGAAACATAGCTGTTGCCATTCTTTGGTAGGTTGCACCTGCATTTTTCAGGCTGAAGGGCATTACCCTGTAGCAGTAAGTACCCTATTCTATTATGAAGGATGTTTTTGCTTTATCGATGATAGCCATCAAAATCTGATTGTATCCAAAAAATCTATCCATGAAGGAATACATTGAGCAGGACACAATGTTGTCTATCAACACATTTATGTAAGGCAAAGGGAAGTCATCCTTTGGGCATGCCTTGTTTAGATCTCTATAGTCAACAAAAATTCTAACCCTTCTGTCTTTCTTTGGCATTGGCACGACATTTGCTAACCACTCTGGATAGTCTACCACCTTGATCTGCTTTTTTATGTCTTCTTTTACCAATTGGACCCATTCTGGTCTGAGTCTTCTCAGCTTCTGCTTTACTGGTTTACCATTCTTTTGTGGGAATATAGTGTTGAGCGATGTCTTTGTCAATGTCGGGTATGTCTTCATATGTCCAAGAAAATACTTTTGAATATTTTATTAATATTTTTTCAATATCTCTACTCTCCTTAGGGGTAACATCTTTTGAAATATGCAAAATGCGTGGTTCATTTTCTATGCCAATGTTAAATGGTTCAGTGCATAAATATACAAGTATTCTGATCAATGCAATGCACACTACCATTAGAAAGGACATCAAATAAGTAAGCAAAATTTGATTTCATTACATTAACTTTAGAGTTCATTACATCACTAGTTTCAAATAAAGGAAAAGCAAAGGCTAAAGTTTTCTAGATTAATAGGCGATTCTGTCTGTGAATCACCCATTGCTTATAGGTCTTATCAATAAGATTGTCCCAATCATTAGTGGTAAAGTGATGAATGATTCTCATTCACCCTGTTATTCTGAAATGGTCGATGAATTTTTGAGTTAATCTTCCTCCTAACAAGTCTACAGGCCTAGATGGCACGTTCTGCTTTACCCCATGCTATCTTATTACCAATGCTAGGTAGTAGTGGGTGCATGATTTGAATCCTGAGATTGTTATGCAATTCACATACGTGCATAAGGTCATATGCTCTAATCTCCACCAAGGGCACCTCTAAGTTATCTACTCTTCTAGGGTATTTTTAATACTCTCAATCCATTACTCGACCGAGATATATGCTGAGCGGCCATTGATATCTTTGATATGTCTTTCTTGGTGGTTTCTTGATTAGTACTTCATCCAATTACCAGCAAGTTTTTCTAGAAGGCTTAGCTTCTCTTGTAGCCAAATCTGAAGCAACAAGGGACTTTCAGTGTAGCTTGAATACTTTACAGTTCTGTAATCATCTAGGCCTTGAATGGTTTCTGCCAAGATTAGTGGGAAGGGAGTCATTCCATATTCTATGCCTTCGATCACTTGGCATATCTTGTAATGTCCTAATCCCTCATGTGACACTGTGAAGTATTGGATGAAGAGGTAGCAAGTGAGAAGTCGTGCCCATAGTAGGCTTCCTAATTCCTTTGTTGTACAGGCATCCAGAAGTTATAGAGGGATCAGTAATTTGTCTGTAGTAACTAACTCATCAAGCTTTTATGGGCTTAGGTCAAAGAGTAGTGATCCAAGTCTGGGATATTTGATATCACGGTCAATGAAAATTGTCTCTTCGACTTTGGTAGGGGTACGTCCTATAATGGCACTAAATTCCTCATATAATAGGCATAACTCCATAGTGTTGAACAGGAACACATGCTCATATGGATCCTAGAATGACATTGTTGCATGTAGGAGGTTGTGGTCAAGGCGTACATACTAGAAATTTTTGATGCATAACATTCAATAGGATTGTAGGCTTTTCCAGTTGGCCTTGTCAAGGTTGTGTAGAAAATGTCTAGTGAGACTTGTTTGGGCTTGGAGGTTTTCGATCATGGTGCCATCTTCAAGCAGGCTTTGAATCATTGCTTTCATTTTCCTATAATTCTGGCGAGAAGACTTTGGCTCATGGTCACTCATATTGAGATCTTGTTTGTTGCAGATTAGTGAGATAGAATAAATTAATGACGGATGATGCATGCATGATATGCGCCTACAAAATAATATGATTATCATGTATGCATGACGTTCTCATGCATAGTCTCATTAAGATGGATGCAGATGGCTGCAAAAAGACATGGTTAGTACATGTTGTCTATATGTATGTCATGTATGGATGATTTATGTAAGAGATCATTAGCTTTTCCTGCACAAGGAATAAACCAATCACAAGCAAGCTCTCACTTCCAACCTTATCGCTCCACAAGGTTATTGAATCTTTTTCCTAGGTGGGTCTTGACCCGATGGTCAGCAGGGGACCATGGTTCCACTCTCAGACTAGCCTGTTTTAATTTTTATTAATAAGAATCAAGAGCTAAATTAATGAACGATGCTCAAATGCACACGAGGTAAGCATATAATATCAATGTGAGGACAAGTCATTAGGTCACAAATGGCATCTATAGTCCTTACACGCCCGTATGTGTAGGGACTATGGTCAACAAGAGGGGTCCAGTTTTATGTCCCCATATCAATATTCGATATGTTTACCAAGAGGCATGAAAGTATTGTTTGAGAGTTTACAATTTGATTCTTGCAACATAAATGTCTACAATCTAGTCAAATTCCTAACCCATCTATTTGATTTGATAAGGACAAATGGATGATCCTCATAGGTTCTGTCATCGAAAGATGTCACTATTTGCCAGTTCTCACAGGCTATTCATATTTAGGTGAATGATTCTTATCATCCCTTGCACATCGAGCTTATGCAAGGTAAACAAGGATCACACAATCTAAGTGTGAGCAGTCTATGAGAACAAACGTAATGACGTCAATCGATGATGGAAACTAGAAGTGTCATAGCATTTGTGAATGTCAAGTCAAATGGACAGCATCAGGGCTATCATGCAAAGCTTGGTGGGATCTTAGTGGAGATTTCTATTAGTTTATTTACATGGGCTAAGTCGAGGGTATAAGGCTAAAGGCTCTTTAGCGAGAATGCCCCCCCCCCCCCCCCAATGACTAGGGTTATGAACTCTGGTCAGTGAGTCTAGCATTCTTTTGATAACTCAGGTCACCCCCCTTAAGGACTTGGGTCACAGACTCTGGTCAGATGAGTCCGGCAAAACCACGAGTAAAGGCTAAAGGTGACAAATCTGAATCGGTCACCCTATGACTCATGTGGAACCATAGTGAATCACTTTCTATCATTATCGGTTAATAGGGACTAAGGGTGCACATGTGATTATGTAGTGTAAATGCAATGGTAAAGGGCTCCATATGATTGAGTACTAAGAAATGAGAAATAGTTATTTCTAAATTGATCTCTCTAACCATATTCCCCAGTGGAGTCGCCACTGTGCTCGACCTTGGATGTGATTTTGAGGATTCCGAGGGACATGGCAACTTTACCGAATGGGACATCCATTCTGTTTATGGGACAGGGACAAATGATTGGTCTCAGGGGGATATGAGATGCTTTGTGTTTGAAGTCGCCACCTGGTTTTTAGAAAACTAGGAAAAGTTGAAAGGGATGACACACTCAACTAGTATCATCCCCAGCAGAGATTCTGAGCTTAGGAGATCTCATCTACTTTTTTACTATTTCTCATTTTAATACTCAATATATGGCTACTATAACACCCTAGTTTTGGTAATGACAGCTGATATATATGCATTCACACAAGCACGTTGATAATAATGGAAAGTACGAGAAATTCAGCATAATTATTTAGAAGGCCTTCCTAGTAAATACATTTGTAAAAGGAAAAGAAGATTGCAGAAATGTAAATCTAGTCCTAATCTAGAAAACACTTGCAAGATAGAGGTTAACAAACCTATGTGCAGTTCCATCTATTCATCCATTTGGACAACATATAAACACAACAAAGATGATTGATGCATCATGAATGATTAAATAGATGCTTGTAGGTTATGCTTTTGCAGGAATTATTATAAAGCATTTCTAAATGATGATGATTGCATCATTGGACTGCGATATCGAACCTTTAGCTTAGATAAAGAGCTTTTATGTTTATTGAAAGGATATTAATGCAAAATGACGATTTATTATAAGAAAAACAAAGCAAAGATAATTCAATCAGCATGTAGGTTGCCAATCTAATCACACAATCAAAACAATTTCTCAACTGCTAGCGGTAATAAAATAAAATGCAAAACAGTAAAATAAACATGCAAAAATGATTATTTGGTCCTCAAATTCAACTGAGCTTGTTTGGTGTTTTTCAAGCTTTAGCTTCGTTGGATTTTCAAGTTGTCCTCGTCTGGAGGTTGAAAATGACGTGTGTAATGCAAATTCATATACCTTTAAAGTATGCTTTGACAAAGATATGGTTGGGTATGGTTCAAAAGCAGTCTAAAAATCCTATGAAAAATGTGGAAGGAGAGCTAAAATTGTGTGAATTTAAACTCTTGAGTCTTTAATTTGATAGTGTTTCAGTGTATGTAGGCTCCCCCAGCTCTTGCCTTTTCTTCCTCGGCTCTAGCCTTGTCAAAATGGGAGGTAGAGACCCTATTGATAGGGAAAACTGCCTAGAAATGCATGAAAAGTAGGGATAATGTGCTTGATCATGCCTTTGGTGCATGTGATCACAAGCCTGGGGCGCGTGATCATCTACCTTTGCGCATGATTACAGACTTGGGCGCGTGATCACGAGCTCTTGCAAGAGTCATGCGGCCCGGGCTCCGATCGTGCTATTTTATGGGTGTTTTTCAAGGTTTTTTGACCTTCCGAACATGTTTTTGATGTCCGTTTTGTCAAAATCGGCTTCCATTTTTATGCATGATTAAAATGTGTTCGGTGTGATCACGCTCTATAAATTTACTCACGTGCTACTTCTCGGGGTTACACGCACTATTTCAGGGTCACTTTTAGAAGTTTTAAGGGCTCACGGAAGTGTTTCTTATGTCTTTTTTTTTCAAAATTGGCTTTTGATTTTCATTGAGTTGAACTCCGGTCTTATGAGTTGAACACCGGTCTCATGAGTTGCTCGTTTTGAGCAACGTTTGCTTGAAACGAGTGACTTAGCACTCCGATAATTCATAGTTCATGAAATTGGGATGCAACTTAATGATTCAAAGGTTGATTTTTCTCGGTTCTGACTTTTTAGATTCTTGGCATGCTTCAGAGGTGGTATGAATGAACAAACACTTGTCAAAATTCGACGTATGATAGCAACCTTTAAAATTAATTTTTTATTAACCTTTAGGACTTAACTGTACTGAAAAAAGTTATAAGACTTAATTGTACAAGTAAAGGTCTAATATGTCTTAATTTACAAAGTTGAAGTTCCAATTTAACCCTTTTGGTGGTCCCACGAGTCCAGCTGTGCATGTTTGTAATGTCTATTTGGACTCTGTTTGTGTGAGGTCCATTTTGAGATGATTTTGAAAAAAAGTTCCAAATGGGAACAAAAAAATTTTGAGGGTCCAATCTAGTCCTCGACCCAAATTTTAGGGTCCAATTTATACCTTTGGCCATCACTCTTTTACGGTCTTTCTTCTCCGGTGCACCATAGAAACTTTTGAAGAACCATGTTTTATTCCTTTTTATTCTCAGATCTATAAAGTTACAGCTTATTTCTTGGATCTGGATGTCCCAGCTATATGTCCACCACATCGCTAATCCTTCGGCGTTTCCAACTGGCTTCACGTACTCTCTATTGCTATATCTGTACATTTTCCATAGCTCTTCCATCCTCTTCTTTTCTATTTTTGTTTCCATTAGAAAGATTAAATCTAGTTTATACTTAGTTGCTAGATCGCTCAAGTATCTTCTTGTGGTTTTGTTCCCTCCGCCTTGGCAATTCTGGCTAGTATACTCATCTTTACTATGTTTGTTACTATGAAGTTTAGAAAATTGGATGGGCTGAATGATTGAACTACAAAACAATAAGATCTACTCGAACCCTATTTTGAAGGAGCATAGGGGTTTGAGAGAACATTGCAGTAAATTACACTTGCAAGCTTTGTAGCTACTAACTACATAAATCATTATCCTTTTTAATTAGAAAGCATTGGTGCTTGGTGAAATAATACTTTGATGGAAAATGAGCAGGTATATTATTCTATACAAATTCAAAATGCTAATTCAATAGGATAAAGTTGAGTGAAATAAAAATATTTTCCAACAAAATAGATTAAATTTTTTAAAGATTCTATAACATCTAAATTACAAAAAGAACACTTAAATTATATTAAACTAGTAATGTGTCCTATTGGACACAACATTTAAATGTTTGATGACCAAGTACAACATAAAATATAGACACTAATTACAAAAATTAAAAATAAATCTGACATGCTTACTCCCTTAGAATGATAAAGAGTACATAACTGAATCCCTTTAAATCTAAAAAACCATGCACATAAAAAAAGAACTAGGAAATTCAATGCACTATTAAAACATAGCAATGATTTCATAAAATATATTAGTAATTTTCTTGAAGTATAGTCATTTTGAGATTTCCAGTAATCTCCTTGATGTGAATAACTTTTTGAACTAGATTGACATTCTCTTTTAAAAGAAAAAAAAATTCCTTTGATGGCTTATTTATATTGGCTGGATAAAAGAACCATCAACATTTTGTTGCTTTAGAAATTATTTGTTGTTATATTCATATGTAACCTACAATTTCAAAAGTTGATTATATATTACATCATGTTATGCATAAAGTTTATCAGTCATTCTTTGAAAATCAAGTAGTTTACATAGCCAATATTTATAACATCGATACCAAGAACGAGTTGCATTTTTTTTAAGTGCATAATAGATGAGAAGCTATTTCGATGCTAACATACTTTAACAAGCATAAGAAAATATTTTCTCTGCTATTATGTTTATACTCTCCAAATTAACATCAACAACTCTCACCTTATCATTATTTACTTATACCATAATATACTTTAGAGGAGACAAGTTGAGCTTTTCGGTCATTTAAGAACCATTTTGAATGAAAACTTAATCTTATTTGATCCATAACTACATGTAATAAAATAAACTAAACTTAATATAAAAGAATTGAGAACTTAAAAGTAGTTTTTTATGCAAATCTCTTACTTATTTGTTCATGATGTTTAGTTAAAATTAGTTCCACCTTGGCAAACAAAGAAATAAATACTTTTAGAGGAGCCTACATATACCATTAAGGTAGGAAGAGGATAAACAAGCTTGCAAAGAGAACTCAAATGTATTAACAAGAAATCCTATTTTTGGTGATTGTGTTTATAAATTTTATTTATACCCAAATTTAAATTTTGGCTAGCCTATAATTAAAACCCAACCTATGAAAGAGTTTTGAGGAAAAAAGTATGAGAATTTTCTAGAAGTTAATGGAAAAGCTAGAGAAGAATTACCCTACTGAATTCTCTAAGGAGTTAGAGATTTAAGGAAGAAATAGTTTGCTAGTAAAGTGATATGCAAGAAAAAAATATTAATGATGAAGACCAATTTATTAGCCACTCTTAATTGAGGAAATTGATGAATTTTGTCCATAAAAGTATGAAGAATCAACTATTATCAACATCCAATTATCTCAAACATAAACAAATATTAATAGCACATATCATAGTCAATGTCATCAAACTTTTATTTTTAGCAATCTTTAGTTCATGTTATTATCTTAAACTTTCAAATACTTCCAATTTGTGTTATTCAATCAACCAATATATGAATTTCATTTACAATTACTATTCATTGCACTATTATTTTTCTCTTAGCCAATTTAAAGTCTGTTAAATTTTATACCTTTTCATTGAAATTCAAATAAACTATGATAAATGTATTTAGAAACCCACAATCTTATCTGATAGGAGTCAGTTTCTCATTGAGGAAGTGATTCCTTTGGCACACTCACGTTGATTAAACCTGATTGGCCGAAAATAACAACACATTTATTTTAATGTTTTATACAATACTGTAGAGTAATAATTTTTTAATGCTATCAAATATCAAGAACTTAATGTGTTTATATAGTTAAAGCTAATTTATTTACATCATCTATGCATTAAAATTGATTTTTTTTCATAATATTTTTTAAGTGAACAAATATTTCATATCAAGTTGGTGTTTGTGTGAAATTTGCATTATTTATTAGGTTATTTTATCTTGTTAATTAGGTAGTTTTTGTGTTTTAATTGATTTGATATTATTAGTTTTTAGTTTTATTTTGGGTTTATGTTTTGTAGGGTGATTAGGAGTCATAATGGAAGAGGAATGATATGTTACTCATGGAAAAGGAAGTGTTTTTCTACTGCCATTATAGGTGGGGGCTGCCATCGCAGGTGTGGATGATTTTGGATGACTTTAGGCTACATGATTTTGGACAACTTTGGGCTACATGTTATAACTGTTGTTGCAGCCTGCACGAATTTAAAAAATAATTGATGTTTTTGAGCTCGAAATAGATTGGATTCTTAGGGTAACACTTGAGGCCTTTATATATATTATTTTGGGCATGTTTAGAAGTAGTTTTTGATTGAGAAAAAGAACAAGAAACCCTAGAAGATTGAAGGAACAAGAATTTAAAGATTGATTATTCAAGATTAATCATAATTATTTCATCCTTCTTCTCTTTCTTATACTTTTATTATGGGTTTTTCTAGTGATTTCTTAGATCTTATTGATAATATGTTAGGCTAAATAATTCTTTATTAGGAATTGATGATCCAAACATGAACTACACTTCTAATTTAATAAAAATCATCAGTTACATATTATGTTTATTAATCTTAATGCTTGTTGTTGTTTGGCCACCAATAATATGATTCCAACTAGGATTATGCATTGAGAGATGGTAATTCTAATAGACCTATAAACACAAGATTAACTTAACTTAAAATTAGAGATAAATTCAGTTGATTAAATTCCCATTGAATTGTGCTTCATAATTCATGATTTTGATATCTAGGTGTTTAGATTGCAATAATAATTAGGTCTTTATTACCTTGATTGATAATTACGAATTTAATTTAATTGATACTTGAGAAAGATTGATTGATGCTTTAGAAAAACTCAGGATATACATAACTAATTGAGTAGTAAATCTGGGTAGCTTAGTGATTGTGAGGTGATTTAATTCTTAGCAAGTTTTGATTATTGATTATTTATTCTTTAGATTTGAATTTTTATTCTATAGGTTTATTTATTTGCTATTTAAATTTCATTCCAAATTCCATATTCGAAAACCTTAGATAATAAAAAATTATGTTAACAAATGGTCAAAATGAGTCTCCGTGGGAATGATATTTTTTATACTACTTGGCAATACCATGTGCTTGTGGTTTTGCATCAACAAGTTTTTGGCGCTGTTACTGGAGACTCATTTTTAAAATCATAATTATCTAATTTTTGTTGGATTAAGGCACCAAATTTTATTTCTTTTTGTCTTAATTCTTTTGTTCTTTAATTTTGTACAATTTTTCAATGTACGCACTGTTGACGCCAACAAGACAGACTCAGCACTCTTTGGATCACTAACCCTTTTTCCT
The DNA here is from genome assembly GCA_949671775.1 of Mallotus repandus. Lineage (NCBI taxonomy): Eukaryota > Viridiplantae > Streptophyta > Magnoliopsida > Malpighiales > Euphorbiaceae > Mallotus > Mallotus repandus. Next base: position 2,302 of record CATIWM010353478.1, on the reverse strand, counting down.
TGTGATAGGAAAATAGAAGGTAGTGAGGAGAGTAATGAAAGAGCTTAGGGATGGCATAAATGCACTTATAATCCTTCACTCAAGCAGGAGAAAAAAGGAGTCGCCACTCGGTATCACCCGAGAAATTATCCGTTTTAGGGACTTAGGCAAACTTGGATCCCTTGCTTGGAACCGCATTTGCCCATTGGATAAAGTATTAGGTTTGGATTTTAATGTCAGTAGGTTTAGGCTCTTTTGTTTGAGACATCTCCATACCGCCCGGATGCTGAGCATTGCTGGCCTTAGTTTATGTACAGTGCTTCCAAGAATTATGTACTATTATACATCAACTTCTACATGCAAATGCATACAATATGTACACACAAGCACAAGAGATGTTGGCAAAATGATGCATAAATATGGCAATATGTCATAATGATAGAATGATACTAAATTAATGTACATATTATAGCTCACATCTATCAAACATGGCATATAAACATGGCATAGAATTATAATCATGAAAATTAAGAAAATATATAAACATGGTAAATCTACATGTCATGATAATATCATATAAGCATGGCATAATATATCATAAACATGTAGTCAAATCAATAAAATGCAAATAAAGTAATAAAAAGAAAAACAATTAACCCATGACATGGCAATTATGACAAATTTATGTTATGGACATGTATATGCATGCTAAACAAGAAATATGAAAAATAAATATAAGTAATAAAAAGAAATAAATTAAAGTGATTTAAAGAGAATAAAGATGAGAATGGCTAACTTGTTTCGCGAACATCCTCTCCATCATTGCTCCATATTCTAAGTTCTGGGGCAATAAAAACATTTTATTTGAAAAATGAAAGAAAATAACCCTATAAATCAAAATAAAGTAATAAAATGCTTTAAAAATGTATTTGGCTTCAAAAGGAATAAAAATGGATATTTTTTAGAATTTTAAATAGAAAAATAGCTTAAAAAGCCAAAAGAAATAAAAGATATTTGAAAATGAGCTTAAAATAAAAAGCAATTTTAGAAAAACATTTAAACTATCATTTGACACAACATGAGTTTCCATCAAGTTAGACCTACCTTAGATGGACATTCTTCACATTATAAATTATTGCTCACATCATTAAATTATTATATTAAGAAAAACTAATGGAAAAAAAAAAGAATTGTGATCCATATCTTACATTTGAATGATGTTTGTGATTGACAAAGAAACACAACCAAAAACATAAATAGAAACATAAAATATGTCATTTTATTTAAAAAGAAAGCCGAAAGTAAACTTACCTTGAAAAATGATAAATTTTTATTATTGAAAATGCAAAATTCCGCATTTAAGTAAAAATAGTAAAAATAAGCTTCAATTTATTTATTGAAAAGAAATATAGAAACAACTGCAAAAGATACCATTTTATTAATCATAAAAGATTAATTACCCATTAAAAGAGCAAAAACAACTTTTGGTATATTTGTTGTTGATTTCTGGTTGATATTTGGTTGCTGGCAGCAAATGGAATACAATTTAAACATAAAAATAAATAAAAAAAACTTAATGTAACTCATAAGATAAAGCATAAACAATATAAAAAAGGACATGTAAATAATGAAATTACAAATTAAAACAAATAAATAAAGGAGGAGTAGAAGTAGAGATTGCAAATAAAATACAAAAAATACAAGGACATAAATAAGGCATAAAAATAAAGAGAAATGAGAGTTAAATATAGAGATTGAGATAATTATTGGTAATATAACAACACATATCATAAATTGATAATTAAAATAATATATGGAAATAAAGGTTAGAAATAAGTTAGTAGATGTTAGTAAAGTTAGTAGCTTGAGATTGATAACAAGAGGTATATATAATGCAATAAATGATGCTAATGAAATGCATGCTCACACAAGCATTAAATAAATTCGAGGTGCACGTAAAGTATGATGCATGATGAAAATTCGGGAAGCTTACAAAGTGATGTAAATTCAGGAAGCATACAAGTATGCAAGTGATGCAAGCCGGGAAGCATGCAAGTATGCGTTTAGAGGATCTAAAAATGAGCACACGCATGATGGTGATATGCATCAAGAAAGTGATAGGTATAAAGGCACATGAATGCATGAGAATGCAATAATATAAAAGAAATTATGTGAGAAGAAGAGTGTTAAGAACCTCCAAGGAATAGAACCACGAACCCTAATAATTATGAACCCGTGAATTACTATCTTAGAAACTCAAGAACAAATTGAATTTCAGAAACCCAAGAATCGCTTAGATCAGATTGCAAAAAGGTTGATCAAG
>CATIWM010353467.1:0-12074 GCA_949671775.1 Mallotus repandus | reverse complement strand
GTTGTTTTCATTATCCCATGATGTAAGCTTTATGCTGCTATAATCTATAATTGCTGGCAAGTTTTCTACCTTTGATGTTGCAGTCCATAACTGCTCGCGATTAGCTGCAACGCCTTCGTTGCTCACTTTTGATGCTACAGTTCATAACTGCTCGCGAATTTTGATTGGAAATACACTATACTCAGACGTAAAGTATTGATTGGAAATACACTATACTCGGACGTAAAGTGTTGATTTGAAAACACACTACACTCGGACATATAGTGTTGATTTGAAAATACACTACACCAGGGCGTATAGTGTTGAATGGAAATACACTATACTCGGATGTATAGTGTTGATTTGAAAAGTACAATATACTCGGTCGTATAGTGTTGGTTTGAAAATACACTATACTTTGAAAATACACTACGCTCGGACACATAGTGTTGGTTTGAAAATACACTATACTCGGTCGTATAGTGTTGATTTGAAATTACATTACACACGGACGTATAATATTTATTTGAAAGTACACTATACTTGGTCGTATGGTGTTGATTTGAAAATACACACCCTCGGACGTATAGTGTTAATTTGAAAATACACTATACTCGGACGTATAGTGTTGATTTGAAAAGACACTACACTCAGACGTATAGTATTGATTTGAAAATACACTATACTCAGATGTATAGTGTTGAAATACACTATACTCGGTCATATAGTGTTGATATGAAAATACACTATACTCGGTCATATAATGTTAATTTGAAAATACACTATGCTCAGATGTATAGTGTTAATTTGAAAATACACTATACTCAGACGTATAGTGTTGAGTTGAAAAGACACTACACTTGGTCTTATAGTGTTGATTTAACAAGACACTATACTCGGTCTTATAGTGTTGATTTGAGGATATACTAGACTCGGACGCACAATGTTGATTTGAAAATGCACTATACTCGAATGTATAGTGTTGATTTGAAAAATACACTACACTCGGTCGTATAGTGTTAATTTGAAAAAATACACTATACTCTGTCGTATAGTGTTGATTTGAAAAAATACACTATATTCGGTCGTATAGTGTTGATTTGAAAATACACTATACTCTGACGTATAATGTTGATTTGAAAGTACACTATACTCGATCGTATAGTGTTGATTTGAAAGTACACTACACTCAGTCTATAGTGTTGACTAGAAATACACTATACTCGGACGTATAGTGTTGACTGGAAATACACTATACTCGGACGTATAGTGTTGAAATACACTATACTCGGTCATATAGTGTTGATTTAAAATTAGCTATATTCCCTGTGGGACGTCTAGCTGTGATGCTATCACTACTATATAGTGTCCAGCTGATTGCACTATATTCCCTATAGGACGTCTAGTGAAATGAATTGAAATTGTGCTATTGTTCCTATAGAACATCTAGCAAAAGAGTGTGTGAAAGGTGCTATCAGTCTTATGGAGCGTCTAGCAACTTGTGCTATAACTAATATGTAGTGTCTAGCTAAAGTGAATTCAAAATTTCGTTATAGCTATTGTGTAACACATAATAAAATGAACTTCAAATTCATGTTATAGCTACCATGTAATTGAGTGAATTGGAGTTATAGCTACCACGTAGCACATAACTGAGTGAATTGGAGTTATAGTTACCACATAGCATATAACTGAGTGAATGCAGTGTGTGAAAGATGCAGGCATCACCTTTTAAATTTCACATCAACTGGAATTTTGAGTTGGCGCTGAGTGATTGCTTTGAATTTCTCTACTGATTGACTTTGATCAACTGCCTTCATAGCTCGATGACCTTGATTTGACTTGATAATGCCGGTGCTGATGACACATGCTGAGTGTATTTTCTTTTACATTTAAAAACTTGTTAAAGTCAGTTTCAGCAAGATGATTGTACAAAAGTGCATTTAAGAAAATTCATCATTTATCACAAGATAATGTGCCTTCAACATATCTCACTAATTTTCGATTTTCATGACTATCATTCATTTGCCATTCGCAAAGTTAGAGGTATCATTAACCACCTTATGCTGAGAGTGTATTATTTACCAAGTGAAGAGCTAACTTTCATACCTAAATTCAGGGATAACTTGCTAGACAAGATTTGTGGACATTGAGCATAAATAGATCGAATTCCGAGGATTAAAACAGTCTTGGAGTTATTGATGTGCTTTATTTCCTTATCTGAGTATTTCCCCGCCTTTCTGATCTTACTCAGCATGGATACCGTTAGAAAGGTCCTTTGGATACTCATACTCTGTTTAGAGCATTGGAGTAAATAGAGCAGCTTTTAACATGGTCCTCTTTTAGTATTCCCCCGCCTTTCTCGTATTACGCAACGTTGATACTCTTACTCATTTCTGAGCATTGAAGTAGATTAAGAATGCTTGCTCTTATTTCAATTCTCCTCTTAGTATTCCCCCGCCTTTCTCGTATTACTCAACGTGGATACCGTCAAGGGACTTTGTACTCTTACTCAATTTGAGCATTGGAGTAGATTGGATGCACATTTATTATTCAAAAAGACTGAAATGATACTCTAAATCCAAGCAATTTATACTGTAAATCCATTAATTTTTTTTTTGCATATTTTCCCTTCGTTCGGGTGCAAAGCGAGTATTAGATTGATTAGAGTTTATAAACTCTCAGCATAGAGCTATCAACTAGACATCTAAACTCTACGAGGCTAATAAACAAGAGTCCTTAAGATCAAAAGTTCATAAGATAAGTTTTCACACATGATCTCGTGAACTGGATGAATTCACTTTCAATTTGTGAATTTTAGTATGGACATTGAACTTTATCGCATAAACTAAACGGATAGGTCTTGTTACTTCCCTTGAGTATTTATCAAGACGTTTGTCACATGGGGTGATATTTTGATGAGCGATTGGTGTTTGCCTTCTTGCCCATTCTTACTTTCACACTGGTTCTTTTCCTTTTTTTTTCTCTTTTGTTTTCCTTGTACATAATACCATAAGTTAGTTTGGTTTGTTTGTAGATAAAGAAACTTGTTCAGAATGCATCATTATTCTTTTGCAAACTTCCTTTTTAATTGTGATGATGTCTCTGATCACAGGGGTCTTTGATACTTCACCCTTGAAGTCGTGGCATAGAGTTGAGTTTGTCTTTTTATCACCCTCGCCGATGCTATGACAAAAAGGGCTTCATTCCTCTTCCTGACATCCCCTGCAAAAGAGGTTTAGGAGTTAGAGGGCCTAATTTCATGATGAGAGGAGTTTCAGAGTGCATTCACATCAAGATTTGAGTGCATTCTTCCTTTTCTAAGGCCTATAACTGCATTGTTGGTGTGTTAGAACTTCGGATTAGGAGTTGAAAGAGGCTAAATTCGATGCTTTATCTCGGCTGAAGCAGTCTTGTGGTTGTGTATTCCTCTTGAGATTGTCTAGGATGAGACTTCTGCGAGTACTACCATCAATGATATCTCCCTGTTAAATAGGCCCATTAAGCATCCGGTTCATCTTGATAGTATCACCCTTCCTATTTTCACTCCTCTAGACTCTGACACTCGTCTTGACTACTTTCCTATACTTTACAACACTAATTTTGAATATTAATAGCAAAGTATCTGTGTAACCTTAGCAAAAAACAAGCTTTTCACAATAGATGTATGCAAGTGTATGCATGTAATGTATGATATGCATGATCCTAATAGGTCTTCTGTGGAGTGGAGTTGTGCTCGCAACTTGGAGTGTGAGAACGAGGTGCTTTGTTAACAACTTGCAGATTTGAGCCTTGAATGCTTAAAGGTTGGTACTTCTGGTACTAAAGCTTCTGATGTGGTTCCTTTGATAGATAACTAGCTGAAGGATGAAGTCCATTATCTGATGATTGCCATATGGATGAACTATTATCTATTGCTTGTAGTTCACTTCTTTTTGCCCTAGAACTCTTCTGTTGACTCCTATATTTTAATGTTCATCTATCTTCAGTCTTTAAGTGTAGATTAACTATTTTGCCCCTAAATTGCCCCTAGAGCTACATTTTACCCCCAGTTTCTAATAATTTTCCTTCATGCATGTCATTAGTCTTGCTCTCAATGGAGGCTGGTCAAAGTGGAATTTATAGTTTTGAAGAATTCTTGAGCAGACTATGAGGCTTGATGTTGCCGCCATGATTGAGGATAACTATAAGGTATGGGTTACCACCTAAATTCTCTAGATACAAAAAGACACTTGATTTTACAATCAAAATTACAAAGGGGCGACAAAAAGAGAAAATAAAACTAAAAATAATGATCTCATAGCTCTGATTTTTAGCTTTCATTATGTTTTGTGTTTCCATTCAGATACTTATGCAATATGATAAAGACGAATATACGATATTTGAATAATAAACTCAAATTCAACTTTACTCATTCATTAGGGCAAAAATGAGAACATTCATTACATAACATGATACAACTCTTATTATTAGTCAGACCTTCTGAAATTTTCTCACATAATATTTTTCTCTTATTTTTACCTGGCTAACGCTTTCATTCATTCTTTATTTTTTCTCTTTTTTTTTCTCTTTTCATAATCTCTCAAATTTTCTCTCTCCTTAAAAGTTATACCATGTGATATATGAATGTTCTTTGAATTTTCATTCATGCCCATGATGCATGAATCTAATTGAAATTGAATTTATGTCAAACATGCATATTTAATCAATATCATAATGTGCAGTATCATCAGGATAAACACCACACAAATAAGCATAATCAGAATTCATATCATCGATCATTCAAATAAAAGTTCTAAAGAAACTAAAATTTTATTAAGAAACATAAGAAATTTATTTTTTATTCTAAATGTTAGGGATGCTAAGTCTTAAGGTGGCTGATGTAGCAACTATTCTAGAAGACCATGGTTCACTTATGCATTATCAATCCGCCCATTATAGCCTTTATTGTCCTCGTCTTCAAATTCATCTCCCCATCCAATAGGCACTATTATTTCAAGGGGTATGTCACTGGAAGATGGCTTAGTGTAAAACACGTTGTAGTCAAACTTGCCTGAGGGCTGTCCTAACAAATCTTCAACTCCTTGTTGTGGCTACTTAGGAGCCTCAGATTTCTCACTATTCTCACTTATTGGCTCACTGTCATCTTCAAATTCATCACCCTATCCTCCAGGTGTGATTGATTCAATAGGGATATCATAAGAAGGTGGTTTGGAGTAAAATACTTTATAATCGAACTTGCTAGAAGGTTGGCCCAATAAATCTTCAACTCCTCTTGGGATTGTTTGGGGGCATCAGGAGTATTCTTATTGGTTTTAAGGTCTAGGTCCTCAAAGGAGCTTAGTACTTCTTCCTCACTAACTCCTGAATTAATCATCATGGTGCTTGGGGGTGGAACATTTTAGTAGTTTGGGAAAGGATTATTTCTTGTGTTCGGATTTTTAGGGTCTGTGATTTTTCCAGAGTCTATAAGGTTTTGGATTTCATGTTTAAGACGCATACAAGAGTCAGTAGAATGGCCAGGACCTTGGTGAAACTTACAGTAAATGTTTAGGTCAAAGCCAGGGAAATTTGGGTTTGGTGGCTTAGAGATAGTTAAGGGTCTAAGGATGCCCTTTTAGATCAAACGGTCTAGGATTTTAGATAAGGGCTGGTTAAAATTCGAGAATCTCTTGGGTTGTTGGACAATATGAACTTCCACAGCTTGACTAGTGTTTCCTTACTGTGTGCCCCCAGTTGGGTAGTTTCTTGTCCCAGTGCCTTTAGCAGTCTTCTTTTTCTCACTTTCAATCTCCTTAGCTTATAACCCATCATCATAAAGGTCTACAAATGTTTTAGGGTTCATCATTTGCAACCTCTCAACAAAATTAGGTGATACATTTCGAAAAATCATCCTAACTTGATCCTTCTCAGCTAGCTTATTTTTCATTAATCCTGCTTTGTTCATGAATCTAGTCAGGAAATCAGAAAATGATTCACTGGGCTTCTGCTTAGTCAATTCCAAATCCCTGATAGACACCTCTAACTTGGTGTTATGGTCATACTGTTTCAAAAAACAGTACACAATTCTCTCCAACAATCTCGGATAGACTTCTCTAACCCATGATATCAATTAACAGCCATACCCTCCAAGGATAGTACAAACTGCTTGGTAACTATAGACAGAGGAGCCTTCGTGGTGCTCATAGTAGTTATATATTGACTGAGGTGGATCCTTGGTTCTACAGTACCATCAAACTTCTGCAGCTGTGGCATTTTGAACTTATCAGGCAGCTTATCTTCCTCAAATTGCATCATATCATCAAAATCAAATGAATATCTCATACCATGTCCTCTTATCAATTCTTTCATTTTAGACATCTTCTGAGTCAATGCTTTCATCTGCTTGGATTCCCTCTTTGCTTTCTCAATCATATAGTTTTCAACATCCTTTAATTTCACTTTAGCATTTGGTGTATTCCTTGTAGCATTCATTGGTTGCCCCCCAACATTATCGAGTGGTGCATCTACAACTAATGGATTAAAAGCAACATGAGGTGTAGCAGCAGCAGGTGACATTAACCCGGCTAGAGCTTATCTTAGTTCATCTTGCATCATTGCTCTCATGTCATCCATCAATGCTCCTTTGATGCCCTCTAGGGTTGATGTAGCTTCCAAGTAAAGCAGGTTAATTGAGCTCTTTTCCAAACTGCGAATGATCTCTTTGGTTATAGACTTTGGGCTTGAATCAGTCCTCACCAATCTACCACCTTTCCGTTCCAAAAAAAAAGGAAGACCCGAATGAATCTATGATGGCTAAAAAATAAAGGGTTAGTATGATGCATGAACTATATGTATACATGTATGCATGATGCACGTGTCATGCAACAAGTAGCAAATAACAAGTTGTAAGTATACAAGTATCAAATCAAGTGTACAACATACATCCTTCCAACCTTATTCCTCCCACACACGTATTCAATGGCGAGTCTCTTTTCCTAGGATTTTTGGTCTGGGCCTCAATATCAACAGGGGATATCAAGAACCGACGAGCATGCCAAATATCTCAAAGCAGTAAAGCATAGAAATAGTATTTCTAGGTATAAAAGAGTAGCCCAATCTTTATTAGCCCAAATGGGTTTCTAAAGTATGGACTTGGGATTTTATAGATAGAAATACCTCATGGCAAAAAACAAAAGCAATTTGGCTAGATCCTAGGGGAAGTTACTAGGCCACTACATGAGCTGAGTCCAGTGAAAAAGGTTAAGGTTCCCTTAGCAAGATGCCCTCCTTTAAGACTTGAGTAATAGGCCAAGGTCAGAGGGGCTCGACATCCTTTGCAAACTCGAGAGAAGATTACCCCCCTTTAGGACATGGGTTACAAACTCTGGTCAGATGAGCCCGGTAATCTCTCTTGAACCGAGTTAAGGCTAAGAGTGATGGTTAGCCAATTTATAATCCCAGGAAGCTAGTGGAATCAAGGGACTATAAACCAACGCCATCGGCTAATAGGGACATGCAAAAATGAATGCAAGAATAAAATAATAATTAACAAAATAATTCTAAAGAACACAAGTAGAATCGGTATCTCTTATCCCCGGTGGAGTCGCCATTATAGACTTATTGCAACCGCGACACTATCTGAGCTCAGGGCTCTAGGGAACACACTACTATATCACAAAGACATAGCGTGGAGATGAGGAGTCGCCACCCAGGATAATAACTGGACTAAATCGAAGGTGGTGGTAACTCAATTCTCTAATATAAGCTAACACCACAATCAGGAGTTCTGGATATGGAATACCAACTTTTTCTAGTCTTGTGTTCATTTAGAATTATCTTATTAATTACTATCTTATTCCCTAATTACATGCAATTTCATTAGACCCTAATTAAACATCCATCTAACCCTAAGGCAGCCAATCCATGAAAAAGCACATAAAAAATGCATTCAAGGCGTAACATCCCTAAATCTAAACTACATTTGATTTTAATTTTAAGTTAGCTAAATCTACATATTTTATTTACAAGTGAAAATGGAACTAAAAGTGGGCCTATATTTTAAATGTATTAGTGAACCTAAATCTATTTATTTTAATTCTAAAGAAAATGAACCTAAATCTATTCAATTTTAAAAGAAAAAGAAATGAATTAGTAGGCTTAATTCTAATCAATTTTAAAATGAAAATGATCCTAAGTCTACAAATTACAGAGAAAACTTTATTAATGGGCTGAGCTAAGTCTAAGTTAATTTTAATTAATTAAAAATGGTCCTAAAATCTAAATTAACCTAATGGGCCTAAATTAATTTTAAAGTTAATTAAACCTAAATTTAATTTTAAAGGCTTATTTTATTAGTAAGTTAAAACCTACACGTAGGCTTAGGGTCCAAAAAGAATCAAAATAAAATAAAGCATAAAAGCAAGCCCAAACAATAAAATAAACCAAATAAACATACAAACTTACAATCAAGGATTTCTAACCCTAATTTAATTTACATACCACCTAAATTAATCTAAAGCCCCCATTGGTTTTACCAAATGGACCTAATTTACTAATTGATTTTTAAAGTGCAGAAAATTAAAATTTCACTATATTCCCACTAATGGGGCTATTACAACAACTACTATTGGAAAATTAAAATAAATTAAAATACAAACCCAAAGCCTAGATAAAATGAAATAATACAAATAAATAAACCTAAAGGGAACTACCCAAAATTGATACAGGATTTAATCCATGGAATTCCATGGATCTTCATGGTTGGCCTTGTCTCCACCCCCTCCATTTAAGTTGCTCTCACCATCATGAAACATAAACGAACAAAAAATAAATAAATAAAAAATAAGATCAAATAAAATAAAAATAAAATAAATCAAATAAAAAAGAGAAAGGATTAGAAGATGAGACAATTTGATGGATGCAGTATTGATTCCCCTAAGAAGGTGATCACCACTGATGAAAGCCTATGGCTTTTGTTATGTTCGTATGTGATTTTTGATTTATTTGGATCTGATTCACGGCTAAAACTTGAAAAAAAGTACGTGAAAATTAAAGAAGATTTGATGTGTTTTGGTTGACGGCTAAGAATAAAAAAAAAGGCAGAGAAAAGAAAATAAAACCCTCCTCTCCCCTCTGAAAAGAAAATCACGCAATATTATAAAAACACACCCTGTAACCCTAAATGGATAAAAATAAATAAAAATAATTTTTTATTTGTCATTTATATGATAAATACATAGTTATCAATAGTATATTTATCAAATAAATCAAATAATAACCAATCAAATTTAAGAAAAATTACAAAAAATTGAATTTTCATGCATCGGGATAGTAAAATTTCAACTGGAATTGCGAATTGCCGATCAGCAATCTAGAATTTCGATCGAAATTCTAGATTTTCGATCGAAAAGATGGAATTCCGATCGGAAATCCATTCTTCCGATTTTTCTCTTTTTTTAACATTTAATTAAAAAAGACCCCTAAAGAAAAAGAGACTTTCCAATTGAGTCCATAAAAATAATTTATAATTTAATTCAAAACCAATAAATCATATCAAATAAATCTAATTTCACAGTCTATTTTCATCATCGGATCCTCTGTCGCATCCATAGTCTAGTCATCCCGAAATTGGGTGCTTACACATCCCAACCATAATTTTGCCTTGTCTCGTAATGAGAATGGAAACAGTTTGAGGCGAATAGCATCTGTGCTCACTCCATTGATCCTGAAAGTGACACAAATGTCTAAGAAGGAGGCTAGATGTGCATTTGGGTCCTCTGTTGGTAGTCCACCAAACTGATATTATGAAACCATCTAGATGTATGCAGGTTTGATCTCGAAGTTTTTAGCTTCGATGGTTGGCTTTATAATACGGTTTTGGCTTCCTTTGAGACTAGGAACACCATATTCTTCTAAAACCCTCACTTGAACTCGTTGTCCAGCCATTCTGCTATCTTTTTCCTTTTTCTCTTTGCAGTTCTTTTGCAAGTTTTCTCAATCTCTGGATTTACTTTCTCTAGTTCAAGACGTTTTGATCTTATTTGCATAAACAAGAGTCAATTACCTAAAAAGAAAAAGCAAGGAAAATTAAATAAAATAAAAACAAATATGTTAGTCTAGCAGAAATAAAAAGTGCACTAATATTGGTATTGTTGATCTCCCCGGCAACAACACCAAAAACTTGTTAGGCAATTTCAGCAAGTGCTTCGCAACAAGTAGTAAAGTTCGAGTATCGAGTATTTTTCCTGTGAGGAGATTGATACCAAGTACTAGCCTGAATTTTATTTCCACAAGCTAACAAAACAGATTAATTAAGACAGAAAAATATATTAACTAACAAAGATAAATTCTAAATCTAAAATATTCCTCTAAAAATTCAATAATCGAAAGATAGAGTCTGGATTTGCTTCACTAGACACTTACTTGAATTACAAGATTTAATCTTAATTCAACTAGTTAATACAGTTAAGGGTAAATTACTCAATTTACTTAAAGTATCTTTCGAGATCAATCAAGCATGCCAAAACTAATTATCGTCTATTTTCATGGTCAAGTTAATTAATTTAGACTCATTAAGTTCCTTAGCAATTTAATACTCCTCGAAGCATTTGTCTACTTTCGTGATCGAAGTTCCTAAGTTTCACAAGTTTATGAGCTAATAGATCATGCAACTTTCTTTGTCTCTAACCTACCCACAAACATGCATTTAATCAGGCCTAAAATCAAATACAAGAACATATAAAAGCAACCTGTAAAATTTACTGAATATTAACTTATTGAATTAAAATATAAAAATCCAAACGAGCAATAGTCTAGCTACATGAATCCAAACCCTGAGTGAATTAGTTACACATAATTAAAAATAGCCATAATCAAAGATAATCTAAACATGAGAACAATTTTGTTGAATATGGTTGGCTTGAATCTCTGCTTCTTCTCTGCTAAAAAATATCTCGGATTGATGGATTGGTGAATGAATTGATGATTGAATGAATGAATAAATTCGGCTTAACGTCTCTTCCTTTAGTAGCCCCAGAACTACCAATTCTACAATATTCTTATTTTGTAATCTTCCAAATATGAAATCTTCTAATTCCGTAATCCTGAATGAAAGATGAAGATTTTTCATGAGCGCACACCTTGGCACATGGCCATGCACTCGGGTGTGCACAAGAGCATGTAAGTAAGCGTGCACGTGAATTTTGTGTGCACACCTTAGCACATGACCATGCACTCAGGTGTGTACTATTCCATATTTGTGCATGGCCTAATACATGGTTGTGTGATGGGGCATGCATAACTTCTTCATCAGGCTTGCCTTTAATCATGACAGTGGACACCTTCTTGCACCGGTGTGTGCTAGCTTGTGTATGCGAGACTTTCCAGACACGGGCGTGCAATATTCCAACCCCCAAAACTGCAAAAATGTGATTTAATTAGATACAATAATGCATATAATTATTAAACAAACATGAAAATGTATTCTTTAAAAAGCAATTAAATAACATTACGCTAAAAGCAAATAAAATCAATAAAATTAAATAATCTTATAAAAATGCTTCTAAAATTATATATATATATATATATATATATATATAATTCTTTTTAAAATATCATGAAATTTTTTATAATTTATTTAAAATGCATTTTAGAATTTAAATATACTTATATTGGTCTATAAATGAACCTTACAAATGAATAGATATTAATTATTGAAATTTTTTCAAAAATAGACAAAAAAAAACCAAAAATATTATCAAAAGCCACATTAACCAAAAAATATATTCAAAACCCAACTTTTCCTTTTTCAAAACTAACTTTCCTAACTTTTTTCTTTTAAATATGAACCACCTTCCTTTTCTCTCTTATTTTTAGGGTATTATTTTCTTTTTTTCCTCAATGATTTTTTATTAATATTTTTTTACTTTCTTCATTTTTTTCTCAACATTTTTTTGCTAAACTTTTTTTTTCTATTTTTAAGGTACTTTTTTTATCAATATCTATTTGCTCAATATTTTTTTCTCAATTTTTTGTATGCCCAACATTTTTCTATTTTTAAGGTACTTTTAACATTTTATTTTTAAGGTATTGTCGTATCTTTTTTTCCTCAATAT
>CATIWM010353415.1:5000-23102 GCA_949671775.1 Mallotus repandus | reverse complement strand
TCCAGATATTAAAAAAAATACCTGACGGGGTAAAAAATCATCTCTATCAAGACGACAGGCCCACTCTCTGTACTATCAATAGGATCAATTATAACAAGCCGCACACTCATAATTCCAGAAATACAGAAAGAAAGAAATTTCGCGATCGAACTACCAAAATAGAATAAAAAATCCGAGACCAAAATGCTTCGTTTTGTATTGAAAAACTAGGACTTAGCGGTTCTTGTAAATCTAATTCATTGAGATTCCGTCTAGTAAAACAGAAGAATTATAAATCTCCAAAATAATAGATAGGAATACCGCAAATAGAGCCATTGCGACACCCATCAAAGGGGTAGTTCCCCATCCAGGAGCTACTTTACCATATTCTGAATTCAATGGTTTCAATAAATCCCCTACAACAGTTCGCCTTGGACCAGATCTGGAACTACCCTCCACGCTTTGTGTAGCCATAAATCCTATTTGTATTAATTGAGATTTGTTGACTTTGTATACCATTCCGTTGTAAATAAATAATCTTATCATAGATCCATCGCGGTCTTGAAATTATATAATAATGGAAACAGCAATCCTAGTTGCCATCTTTATATCTGGTTTACTTGTAAGTTTTACTGGGTATGCCTTATATACTGCTTTTGGGCAACCCTCTCAACAACTAAGAGATCCATTCGAAGAACATGGGGACTAGTTGAAGTAAAGAGCCTCCCAATTTTGGGAGGCTCTTTACTTCAATTAAGATAACGAAAAGTCATTTTATCTTTTTAGTTGGAACTTTAGGTGGTTCTCGAAAAAAGATAGCGAAAAAAATGATTCCTAAAGTTGAGACTAAAAGGAATGTATAAACCAATGCTTCCATAAATTCAATCGTGGTTTACAATTATAGCTTCCATACCTATTTATTGGGGGTCGTCTCCCGGATAAAAAAAGAACAAGATTCAAAGAAACGACGGCAATTCAAATTCAGATATCTTCAGTACCCTATAGTCAAATTTCAAAAATAAAATAGAAGAGAGGTGAAAAGTAAGAGATATCAAATATTGTATCAGACTGCCTGTCTTCTTGTAGTTGGATCTCCAATTTTTTGGAATGCTCCAAATTCCACTTGAACGTCTAAATCCGGATCAATACCAGCAAAAACGTCTCGGAACAAAGTTCGAGCACCATGCCAAATGTGTCCGAAGAAAAAGAGCAGAGCAAACGAAGCATGTCCAAAAGTAAACCAACCCCTTGGACTGCTACGAAAAACGCCATCGGATTTCAAAGTAGCACGATCTAATTCAAAAATTTCGCCCAATTGAGCGCGTCTAGCATATTTTTTCACAGCAGCGGGATCACTATAACTGACTCCATTTAGTTCGCCGCCATAGAACTCAACGGTTACACCTACTTGTTCGACACTATACTTTGACTCTGCCCTTCGAAAAGGAACATCAGCTCTAACAATTCCATCTCCGTCTACCAAAACAACCGGAAATGTTTCAAAAAAAGTAGGCATACGACGTACAAAAAGTTCACGCCCTTCTTTATCTCGAAAGATAGGATGCCCTAACCACCCAACAGCTATTCCATCTCCGTTGTCCATTGAGCCCGCTCTGAACAATCCACCTTTTGCCGGATTATTGCCGATATAATCATAAAAAGCTAATTTTTCGGGAATTTTAGACCAAGCTTCGGATAAACTTTGATTTTCGGCCAGCCCAGCACTAACTCTTCGATATATTTCTTGCTGGAAGTATCCTTGATCCCATTGATAACGAGTGGGACCGAATAATTCAATCGGAGTAGTTGCTGAACCATACCACATAGTTCCAGCAACAACAAAAGCTGCAAAAAAGACAGCAGCGATACTACTGGAAAGGACAGTTTCAATATTTCCCATACGTAATCCTTTGTATAAACGTTGAGGCGGACGCACACTAAGATGGAATAGGCCCGCTAATATACCCAACGTGCCCGCTGCAATATGATGAGAGGCTATTCCTCCCGGAACAAAAGGATCAAAACCTTCCACACCCCATGCTGGACTTACAGGTTGTACCTTTCCAGTTAGGCCATAAGGATCGGACACCCATATTCCAGGACCATACAACCCGGTTACATGAAAAGCGCCAAACCCAAAGCAAGCCACCCCTGAGAGAAATAAATGAATTCCAAAGATCTTGGGCAAATCCAAAGAAGGTTTTCCTGTACGTTCATCGCAAAATATTTCTAGATCCCAATACACCCAATGCCAAATAGCTGCCAAGAAGCACAAGCCAGAAAACACAATATGTGCCCCAGCCACGCCTTCATAACTCCAAATACCTGGATTCGTTATAGTTCCTCCGGTGATACTCCAGCCACCCCATGAGTTGGTTATTCCTAAACGAGTCATGAAGGGTATAACGAACATACCTTGTCTCCACATTGGATCGAGAACGGGGTCAGAGGGATCAAAAACTGCTAATTCATAAAGAGCCATCGAACCGGCCCAACCAGCAACTAAAGCTGTATGCATTATATGGACAGACAGCAAACGACCGGGATCATTTAATACGACGGTATGAACACGATACCAAGGCAAACCCATGGAAATACCCCTTTATTAACGAAAAATAGACACTATGTAACTTTATTGCACTGTAAAAACTATGTTATGGATCTCCCTTTTTATTTTTAAGTTTAAGTGGATTATCTCGGAGAAAGAATTAATATTTTTTTTCTATTCTTTTTTTTTAGTAATAATGTAACAATTCCGTTTGTAGAAACAAAGAAAAGAGAACCAGATCTATTCTATATCCGATAAGTACCAATACGCAATGGGGGGTTGACTCCGTTTTATATGAGCGAGTGCATAGAGAGTTTTTCATCATTCACAGTACCTATTCGTAAGAATTGGACTCTATTCGTTTTGTCTCCCTTTATTATTTTTTTTTTTTTATAAATATATTTTATTTTATAAATAGAAACTTATCGAATCCATGCATAAAATATTCTAAAGGTTATTATATTATTAAGACAATAAATTCATTGTTACGTTTTCACATCAAAGTGAAATAGAGTACTTAATTTTTTTCTTTCATTTAATGCCTATTGGTGTTCCAAAAGTTCCTTTTCGAAATCCTGGTGAAGACGATTCCATTTGGATTGACGTATAGTGCGACTTGTCAGATATATTGGGTCATACGGGATTCCCCCGTTCTCTCCCCCGATTGAGATATCCTCTGTTTCGCCCAAGAAAGATTGATTAAATCATCCAAAATTTGGAGCGTGAAGTGCAATGAAATCCAATTAGATCTATACTTTTGAGGTACTCAGATTAATATTTTATCAATTAGAATAATTTATGGTTGGCTTGTTTGGACCAAAAAAATGAAGTATGCAGGCTCCGTTTAGAAGAACCCAATTGGTAATATATCCATTATGATTACTACTTGTATCATATTCTATTTATGAAGTAGGGAGAATTTCAAACTGCTAATCAGACTCAATCAAATAATAATAATAATATAATAACGAATATGTCAAATATTTGACAGAAGGTGTGAAATGAATTAAAAAAAAAAAAGAAAAAAACGCGGTATTGGGGCATTTGCTCTATATGTGCAAATAAAAATCGGGCAAATCCTTACTCGGAGTAGAGCACAAACCTAAAAGAATTGAAGAAGCCCATTCGGTAACAAGAGAATGCCATCGGGATTTGAATTGAATCTCGATGAAAAAATACATCAATGAGAAGTTTGTTTGATAAGTTTAATAATTTTTTTTATAGGGTTAAAACTTATCTTTCTTGAAAACGGGAAGAAAAGCTCCTCATTAGAAAAAAAAAAAGAGTTAAGTTAAAAAGTACTCACTATCAAAAAAGGAAGGTTCGAATCTACACATTGATTCTTTATTTTATTTTCGCGATTTTTGTTGAACTGTATGCATCAAAAGGTGCACGTACGGTTCCTAGAGGATAGAATTTTATCCTAATCAATCGACTTTATCGAGAAAGATTACTTTTTTTAGGTCAAGATGTTGATAGCGAGATCTCGAACCAACTTATTGGTCTTATGGTATATCTTAGTATCGAGAGCGAGACCAAAGATTTGTATTTGTTTATAAACTCTCCCGGCGGATGGGTAATACCCGGAATAGCTATTTATGATACTATGCAATTTGTGCGACCAGATGTACAAACAGTGTGCATGGGATTAGCTGCTTCAATGGGATCTTTTATCCTAGTCGGAGGAAAAATTACCAAACGTTTAGCATTCCCGCATGCTTGGCGCCAATGGGTTTTTATTTGAAAGAAAAAAGAAAACTATGCCTTCGCCATATGAAATATTAAAATATAAATATTAAGTAATAATAGCATGGCATTTCGAATTCGATATAGATATAAGAATTTTTTTTAAACATTAGATTATGTATCGAAAGAGTAGTATGAGAAATTAAGGGTATTTCTGATTTTATTCTATCAGGGGGCTATTTTTTTTTTATTTAAGCATCACAAACTTTTTTGTTTTCGCACCGAAGGGCTCTTAACATTATTTATGTTATAAAAATAACAGAGTCCAAAAAAAGGTTGTATTTTTGAAATAAAAAAAACTTTGGGATTGCTAAATCACTGATGAAATAAAGCAACGGGACCACCATAGTATTTTGTTTTGTTTTTTTTTTTACTTTTCCAAAGACAAGGAAAGGGTGGTTTTTGGATCATTTATTGATTTAAGCCAAATAAACTCTATATTTTTCTTCAATAAAGGGTAAGTAAAAGTGAATTCCATTCTGGAGCCGTATGCAATGCACAAACAATGCCTGTACGGTTGTTCAATTCTATCTTTTTTTTCTTATTATTCTTTATCTCTTCTCATCACCTTATTATGCGAGATAGAATAGCCATTTTTTTCTTATATCATCAGGGTAATGATTCATCAACCTATTGCTGGTTTTTATGAGGCACAAATAGGAGAATTTGTCCTGGAAGCAGAAGAACTACTGAAACTGCGCGAAATCCTCACAAGGATTTATGCGCAAAGAACGGGAAAACCCTTATGGGTTGTATCCGAAGACATGGAAAGAGATGTTTTTATGTCAGCAGCAGAAGCCCAAGCTCATGGAATTGTTGATCTTGTAGCAGTTGCATAAGAAATAACAGAAATTTCACGTAAATCGCGATTGGAGATTTTTTTCTTACTGTACTTTCAATTACTTTCAATTTGAATTTAATATTCTATTAATTAATTTTTTAATAATCGAATAAAATAAATATTAATATAGAAAAAATTCATAATCATCCGGTTAGGATCGATCTAAACCAGCCCATTATGCATACGATTCAACATGCCAACTATTAAACAACTTATTAGAAATACAAGACAGCCGATCAGAAATATCACCAAATCCCCCGCTCTTGGGGGATGCCCTCAGCGCCGAGGAACATGTACTAGGGTGTATGTGCGACTTGTTCAGATCGTGAACTTGGACAAAAGAAAACTTTTCCACTATCTATGATCAGTACGGATGAATAAGATAGAATGAAAAATCCCCTTCATTATCTAAATTATCTAAAAAAAGATCTATCATATTCGTCTATTGTGTATCAAATTTATGGTTTCATTGGTGTAAATCCCATCACCTCAATTTTCAATTTAAAACCAAAACGAGAAAGAATTTCCCATAGGTAGTAAATCATTATCCGTTAAGCAGGAGAAATCTTATTTAAATCAAAAGGACAAAAATTATATCTCTACTCTTGCAAGAACAGACTAACAGGGTCAACTAATTAACTAATCCTCATAATTAAATACCGTTACTGTATAGATAGATCTCCTTGTGAAAGACCTATTACTGGATAATTCATAGGTAGAGCCAAAAAGTGTAAACTGTACACGTTAACAATAGCATTGATTAAATGATTAAATAATGATTAAATAAAGGAGGGGCTCCGGTGTATAGAGAAGACCTCACCCGTTTAAGATTTAAGAAATAACCATAGAAACGATGGAACCCACTATTTATTTCTCTATTTCTATATTTAATTTATCTATTTCTCTATTTTAATTTACTATACTTTTTTTCTTTTTTTTGTTTGATACCTAGTATCAATACAGTTTCTTATTTCGGGGTAAAATACCTCGAAAAAAAAGAAAAATCGTGGTTGGGAAGGTTATAGTAGCAAAAGCCGTTGGAATTATTATTTTATACATTGGAAAAATCCGTTTTGTTATTATAGAAAGGGGAAAAGAATAACTGAAAGAAAGGAAATCAATTAGTTATTTATCAAAGTTTCGCTTATTTTATTCAATGACCAGAATTAGACGAGGATATATAGCTCGGAGGCGTAGAACAAAAATTCGTTTATTCGCATCAAGCTTTCGCGGGGCTCATTCAAGACTTACTCGAACTATTATTCAACAAAAAATAAGAGCTTTGGGTTCGGCCCATCAGGATAGGGGTAAGCAAAAAAGAAATTTTCGCCGTTTGTGGGTCATTCGGATAAATGCAGTAATTCGCGGTAATATGGTATCCTATAGTTATAGTAGATTAATAAATAATCTGTACAAGAGACAGTTACTTCTAAATCGTAAAATACTGGCACAAATTGCTATATTAAATAGGAATTGCCTTTATATGATTTCCAATGACATTATAAAATAAGGAAATTGGAAGAAATCCATGAAATCTTTTACATGGAATTCCCTGAAGAATGAATTCCGGGAGGGTAGAATAGAAATTAGTAGGATAAAATATGATATGATCATAATATCATCAAGTAAATTATTCAAACTGAGCAAAAACGTTCAATAAAAAAAATTTCTTCTTCCCCAATTCGTTTTTTTCTTACGACACGACACTCAAATTTGGATTTTCGGATTTTTTGAACAAAACATTAATCTAGGTTTATTGACTTTTGATTCAATTGAGGAATAAGCAGCCCTCTTTTTTCTGGTTCTAAGATCAGTAGTTATAGTGACCAATTCGCTTTTTTTCAAATTGTTTTTCATTATTAAGAAAAGGTAACAAAGATAAAATACGAGCTTGTTTTATAGCAATAGTAACTAATCTTTGTTGTTTTAAACTCAATCTATTCACCCGTCTAGATAATATTTTTCCTTGTTCACTAATAAATCGACTAATTAAACTCATGTTTCTATAATCAATTCGATCCCCCGATTGGATCGGGGGCAAACGCCTACGAAAAGATCGCTTGGACTTAAGAAAAAGCCGTTTGGATTTATCCATGGTTTGTTTATTCTTTATTTCGAAAATCCTATTCCGTTCAACCTATTTCGTTCAATTGGATCAAAAATGATTTAGAATTAAGAAATAGGATTTTGCTTGTTTATTTTGTATTTAATTATTATATTATATATTAATATTATTTCATTATATATTATTATATTAATTATATTAATACTATTTCATTATATATTATTATTTTATTAATTAATTAATAAAATAATATATTTATTTTTGTTAATTATATATTTATTATATATTTATTAATTATATTGTTAATTATATATTTATTTTTATTATATATATATATTTATTTTTATTATATATATTTATTATATATATTTATTAATTATATATTATAATTATATTTATTTATTAATTATATATTATAATTATATTTATTAATTATATATTATATTATATATTATAATTATATTTATTGATTTTATATTATATATTTATATATATTATTTATATTATATTATTTATATTATATATTATTAAATATTAATATTATTATATAATTTCTATTTTAATTAATAATTAATATTTTAAATAATATTAATATTATTATATAATTTATATAATTTCTATTATGTTATTAAAATTTATGTTATTAAAATTAAATATTATATTATTATTAAATATTAAAATAATAATATTAATAATATATAATTAATAAAATAATATATAATTAACATATTATTTAATATAAAATAATATAAAATATTATTTAATTAATTATTTAATTTAATTAATATTTTTCAATATTTAATATATATTAACAATATATTAACATAACATATTCTATATTTATTAACATAACATATTCTATATTTGTATTAATATGTCATTTATGTCATTTTTCATGTACTTGTAAAGGTAACACGTAGGCGATCGGCTCCATCTATTTCTTTATCTCTCCGTGAATTGTATGTTTGTAACAATAGGGACAGAATTTTCTCAATTCCAACCGACTAGGCGTATTATGTCGATTCTTTTGAGTAATATATCTGGAAATGCCTGTTGATTTTTTATTAACACTGTTTCGAACACAACCAGTACATTCTAAAATAACCCTTACTCGGATATCTTTACCCTTGGCCATGAACCTCCGTGGGGTTTTTTATTCACTCAACTCTTCCATTTTCCGATCCGAAGTGAAGAGGAAAGGAATGAAAAAAAATAGAAGTTGCTAACCCGAAATCCAATTTTGAAAGATTTCATTGCAACTAATATACTAATATAGTAATAGTAAGTAATACAAAAATAATAAGTAATACAAAGATTCTAAATTATATTTAGATTATAAGTTTAAATTAGAATCACAGTACAATATTTCATTTAAGCATCTTGTATAACACTGTTGCACTAATCAAATTTATACTTCCCTTCTCTTAATTTAATTTCTTAATTTAATTGAAGTTAACTTACTTTACTTGAAGCTGGGGCCCCGAATTCCAAGTTTTGCTGCGATTGAATCCGCTTTTATTCTTTTTTTTTTTTTTTTTTCTAACTTATTCTAATTAAATAAAAAAAAGAGGAGGGGGTAGTAGGCACAGATATTTAATTGGATCTCTAATCTTCTTCACCCCCCGCACGTTGATAACTAAAATGAAAAAAAAGGGAATGTCAGCGCATCCGGGAAAAAACGATTGATCTCGATCAATAGACCTGCTAAAGACGCAAACCATAGAGTACTTATTACCGGCGCCACAGATAGATATGTTTTTAGATCTCGCATTTAAAATCCTCCTTCGTTGTATTCTTTATTTTTTTGTAATAAATAATGTTTATTTTTTGTAATATATAATGATTATACAGATATAATCAGACTTATATGTAGTTAAAGGACGCTTGCATTTGTTTTGTAAGCGGAATCCCTAATTCAAACTAAAATGTACAACAATTTGCTAGATAAGATTTTCCTTTTCTTACAAAAAAGAAAATATGTCCCTTTTCCCGAGTATTCGCGAAATTTACGTAAGATTATTATTACGTAAGTTTACCATTATATTAATATATTATATTAATATTAAGTTAATATTAAGATTTAATATATTAAGATATAATAAGCAATATTATCATTATTATCATATAATATATGAATATAATATGAATATAATATATGATATGAGATCAAAAAGAAAAAATGGCAATGTATATCAATGGAGAAAATGAAATAAGTATGTGGAAAACAAAATGGGTATTCTTTACAATAACATTGTAAACCGATTGAAAGGGATGTAGCGCAGCTTGGTAGCGCGTTTGTTTTGGGTACAAAATGTCACGGGTTCAAATCCTGTCATCCCTACCTATTACTTCGTCTCTGAGTAATAACGAGGGATCAATTGAGATCAATTAAACTTGGCTATACCTAACCTTTCGTTTTTATCATATTATATGGGATAGTTTTTATCATATTATATATGATAGTATAGGCATTCAAGATATATTGGAGTAAGTTAAAAAAAGAATCTTTTTACTTACAGTCTGCTTTTTTGTGATTGGGATAAGAAAGCGCTCTTAGTTCAGTTCGGTAGAACGTAGGTCTCCAAAACCTAATGTCGTAGGTTCAAATCCTACAGAGCGTGATTCTGTTCTTGTTTTGTTAGGTTCAAATTTATACGGAAAAAATAAAAAAGCAATCTGAATTTGACCTCCTGCGGATTCAAGAAAGGAGGAGGTCAAAAAAACAAGGCGTTAATTAATTAAAGATCCAACTGATCACCACGTCTGTATTGTAAATATGCAGTTACGAATAATCCGGCCAAAGTAATAGGAATTAGACCTAAGACAATTCCAAATAGAAAAACTTCAATCATTTCAATTTATTTGAAAAATGAAAAAGGGGAAAAAGAGAAGGTAATATCTATCCTTAAATATTAATACATATCGCCCATAAATCTCAATAAGCAAGAATTGGAAATTAACACAGTTAAAGAATAGACGGAATACTGTAAAAAAATTTACTTTTCTTTTTATAAATTGTTCATTCAATTTATTTCAAATAAGTCGTATCTTGCTCAAACCAATAAATAGAACCGAGGTTATAGTTAAAGCCACTAGTAGAAACCCGAAATAACTAGTTATAGTAGGCATAAAGGAGCTAAATAAACTTTTTTATACATATACTTGTAAAGCAAAAGCACTTTCCTAAGTTCAATTGGGAACTTTTTATTTCTTTTTATTTATCAATCATTATCATTATAGATTATACACAGCACTAATAAAATAGGGCGATATAGGTAAAAAAAAGAAATCAATTTATCATCTATGACATCCGCTTATATTCTCTTAATTCCGAATTGAGAGATTCCTTAGACAACTCTTGAGAAATAAAATAGAAAACTAATATTAAATAATATTAAAATAATATTAAAAGGAAGAAACACCTCTTTCTTTGTAGTTAAGTGTCAAGAAAGACCTTTTCTTTTAGATTTAATTTAATACACGAATACAAATACGTGCATCACGAATATTGATTATTACAATTATTTTTTCCTTGTTCTCCTTCTTTCATCAAATATTTTCTACTATTGGTACTTGTTAATTTACTGGATGACTAAGCAATTCCTTAAAAAAATGAAAAAAGGGGAGATTCTAACAAAAAACTCTTCTCTTCTTCTATAACCACACAAGTTTTGATTTCACATCTATTCACATCTAATTGAATTGCGGAAATATGATAATCTCCTCCATGAATTATTATTGTAACTCGTTAAATTCGCATTTTACCCGATCTTATTTTATGGTACACAGTTCTACAGCAACAAGAAAAAGAAAAGAAGAAAGAGATTATCTACGACTTCATTTCGATACTGCTTCGTTTCGATACTAATTGAAGTTGCGTTGCTGCGTCAGAAGAAGGATAGCTATACTGATTCGGTATACTTTAAAGAAACCTTTGGTACAATATTGACGATCTCACAAAGATTCAATTTCAGTGAAATTGCATTTACTGATCTCATCTTTTATAGAATCGATCCTTTTTGATTGTACAAGAATATGTGGAGCTCAGTATGTCTGGAAGCACAGGAGAACGTTCTTTTGCTGATATTATTACCAGTATTCGATATTGGGTTATTCATAGCATTACTATACCTTCCCTATTCATTGCGGGTTGGTTATTCGTCAGCACGGGTTTAGCTTACGATGTATTTGGAAGCCCTCGTCCAAATGAATATTTTACAGAGAACCGACAAGGAATTCCATTAATAACTGGCCGTTTTGATCCTTTGGAACAACTCGATGAATTTAGTAAATCTTTTTAGGAGGCCCAATGACCATAGATCGAACCTATCCAATTTTTACAGTAAGATGGTTGGCTGTTCACGGACTAGCTGTACCTACCGTTTCTTTTTTGGGGTCAATATCAGCAATGCAGTTCATCCAACGATAAATCTAATCCCAATTAATTATAAAACTATGACACAATCAAACCCGAACGAACAAAATGTTGAATTGAATCGTACCAGTCTCTACTGGGGGTTATTACTCATTTTTGTACTTGCTGTTTTATTTTCTAATTATTTCTTCAATTAATAGTCAATTAATATCAATTAATAGAAGAAAAAAAAAATATAGTAGAAAAATAAATAAGAATAGGAATTCTCTTATCCCATCGGAAGGATATCATCTAATAATTATCTATGACTGTTTATGTCTTTAGCATGACCACTTGATTAAATGTGGAGGGAAGTGAGATAAATGGCCGATACTACTGGAAGAATTCCTCTTTGGATAATAGGTACTGTAACTGGTATTCTTGTGATTGGTTTAATAGGTATTTTCTTTTATGGTTCATATTCCGGATTGGGTTCATCCTTGTAAGTAGTAAGTAATCGGGTGAACTGAGTTGTAGACATGAAAGCGTAAGAACTCAACGGACCCCCTCGAATCAGACAGAGAAGGAAGAGGGTCCGTTGAGTTCTTAATAGTCCTAATACCTTATTCGTATAAGTGACAAAATAGATTGCCTTTTTTTTAATATTTCAAATATTTCCAAAAGTTCTATTACACTTTTTTCTGGATCGTGCTTTTGAAAAAGTAACTCCATTAATTAATTTAGAACATTTGTTCCTCGATAGTATCTATCAATACCTTCCAAGTTATAAGAGGAATTATTAAAAATAATTATTCGATTTCTTTTTCCTAGACGGCCTAATATATATTATATATATATATTTTTCTAGATTTCTGTCGATCCCATATCATACCAATTTTTCTATACTAATAGAACCTTATTCTATTTATTTTATCAAAACAAAAGGTTGAAGTTGCTTTTTTTAAGTTCATTGAAGAAGTTCTATTTGCTAAGAAAATTTCCCTTTCTTTTTTGCTTGTCCACTACCTGTTTTTTACGTAAAAAATGGAAAAGGAAGTTATGATAAACCTAGAAAAAGTATAAACTAAGAATAAAAAAGTATAAACTAAGAATAGGAATCTTTGAGGAATAGGATCAAGAATCATTATTATTTGGACACAAGAAAGGAATGTGAAAAATTCCCTTTCTTGTGTCGAAGACTAGGAAGACAAAAAAAATAATACTTCCTAGAATCCTTTGTTCTCCCTCATTTAGCCTTTGCTTTTCCGCTTACTTATCTTATGCTTGCCTAGTATCTAGTTAAATTTGATTCTATTAGAATAGAAAAAAAGCTATTGATCCACTCTATGACAGTTAAATCTGACAATAATAAGATAATCACACCGCTCCAATTTTATTTATATTTAGATTCAAAAAATTAGATTAAAAAAACACAAAAGAAAAGAGGGGATAAAGTCAAATAGTCTTCTTACCAATATACATATTATGACTAGAAATGCGGTACAAATAATTCCCAAAATCCGGTATAAAAAAATGGAAAACAGAGCTTTTTCCATTTTTTTATCATATTTATCATATATAATTACCAACTTTTATTCGTTTTAAGAACTTGATTTAATAAATTTACAGATCTAGAAATTCATTTCGGACAATTGAACCTTCTCAAACTGTTTCTTTTTAAGAACCAAAAAGATTTGTGCCAAAATAACCAATGCCAAGAAGAACAAAAGGCCTTGGACACGTAATGGGTCTTGAAGTACTATCTCTGAATCCCCCTGACCAAATCCACCCACATTAGGATTACTCGTTAATGGTTGATCAAGTTTGATGGATTCGCCTTCTGAAACAAGAAGTTCTGGTCCTGGAGGTATAATATCAATCACTTGCCGTCCCTCTGACGCATCTGTTATGGTTATTTCGTACCCCCCTTTTTCTTTTCGTATGATCTTGCTTACTATACCTGCTGCTGTAGCATTATAAACCGTATTGTTACTCTTGCTCCCGTCGGGATAAATCTGACCCCTTCCCCTGTTTCCGCCTACATATATGGGATATTTTAAAAAGTGAACATCTTTTTTAGTAGCGGGGTCCGGAGAAAGAATAGGAAAGGCAATTTCACTATATTTCTGACCAGGCACAGGACCTATCACAAGAATATTTTTTTTTGTGGGGCGATAACTCTGAAAAGACAGATTTCCCATCTTTTCTTTCATCTCGGGCGAAATACGATTAAGAGGGGCTAATTCAAACCCCTCGGGTAAAATAAGAACAGCCCCCACATTCAAAGTCCCCTTTTTCCCATTAGCAAGAACCTGTTTTAGTTGCATATCATAAGGAATTCGAACAACTGCTTCAAATACAGTATCAGGAAGTACCGCTTGTGGAACTTCAATATCCACGGGTTTATTAGCTAAATGGCAATTGGCACATACAATACGGCCGGTTGCTTCGCGTGGATTTTCATAAACCTGCTGTGCAAAAATGGGATATGCATTTGAAGTGGATGCCCAAGTTATTGTATATATCATGAGCGATACGTAAATGGAACGAGTAATCTCTCCCTTTATCCAAGAAAAAGTCTTTCTAGTTTGCATGGTCCAATCATTGATCCTGAAAATTTCTACAATAAAATTAGGTAGGTCGCTAGTATAGTTCCCTATCTACGATACTGCTATTTACTGAAATTTTTTTACTACTAAAATATACTAAAATAGAAAATATAGTCGAAAATAGAACCCCTTGGATGTATAGAAAAAAGAAATATATATTATATATAGAATCGAAATAGAATATATAGAATAGAAATAGAAAATATATATTATATATAGTAAAATATGTAAAATATATAGTAAAGTAAGATTTTGAATGTTTTGCTTATGTACAAAATAACAAACATTCTAATTGGATTCATGGATCATTTTTCAGTCATTCATTGAATGATAAATCACTACAAGTGACGGAGATACGCGATTTAAATAACGGAAAATCCAATATTTAAAAATTGTATCAAGGATGACTGGAAAAGTGGAAACAAGGCCAGATATAATTTGATCTTTATGAGCAAACCCAAAATCTTTGTAGACAGAGCCAATCATTAGTTCCCAGCCGTGGGGTGAATGGAATCCTATACACAAATCGGTTAATAAAAGAATGGAAAAAGCTTTTATTGTGTCGCTTAGGTTATATAGGAATTCTTGAGCCCAAGAATTAAAAAGAATAAGTTCTTCATTACTTAAAATAGAATAACCACTTAGAATAACGAAACAAATTATATTTGCCGAGAAGTGCAAAATCGTATGGATATGATTCTCATTGTGCATCTTGATCAATTGGATCGTTTCTTTGTGGATTCCGATACGAAACTCTTGTAGATGTGTTTCCGGATATTCCTTTATCATTTCGTCCAAGCGAACGAGTTCCTCAAATTCTATGAATTTTTCTAGAATACCTTTTTCTTGGATATCATTTAAAAAAGTTTCGGATTTACTAGTATTACACCAATTAATAACCCACGATTCCAAACTTTTTTTAAATAAAAAAGAGATCCACCAGGGCAAAAAAACTATAGATGTAAGATATAGAAGGGGAATAAATTTTTTTTTTTTTTCATTTTTTCGTCTGTGAATTTTTAACGAACCCACCTCGTTTATCGATTTTATATGATCTAATATTTCTATTAAACATAAGTTCTATTACGCGGCTTCGGACTTATGTTATGAATCTATTCCCTATTTTTTATTTGTGAGTTAGTGGTTAGTCCTTGACTTTTGAAAAAAACAATATATATATATATTGTTTCTAGGTATATCAATTGCTCAAATTCGGATTTCTAGACGAAAGAATTCCGTTCTATCAACAAAACAAATATTTCGAAAAAAGAACACTCTTGGATTTTTTCGCTCCTGCTAAGAAAATGTTCATTATTCAGCTCATTTCAAAATACTTCAATTGGTACACGCAAAAAATAGGCCAATTCCGCTACTTTTTGCTCAATCTCTCGTGGAGTCAAATTCTCATCAGTACGAGTCAAAGGAATGGACCCCCGGCCTCTGATTTCCATATAAAGGACACGCCGAGCATAAATACCCTCTTTAACTTCTATTCTAATAGACTGAATATCTTTCATAAGGAATCGGAGTAAGATGCGACGATTTTTTCCAGGAAATCCCCAGCGAAAAATACACACTATTTCTTCTTTTCTATCGAATCGATCATAACCACTACCTACATTCCAAAAAATTGTGGACCACAAATACGAACTAATAAATAGACCTGCAATCCCATAGAAAGACATCACGATTCCTTGTGGAAAAAAAATGATTTGCTGAGACGGAAATAAAGATATCAAATTTCTGCCAAGATAACTGGAAATTCCAACCAAAAAAAATCCCAATGAACCTAAAAAAAGTATAAAGGCCCAGCAGAAATTACTTGTTTTTCGAGACCCCACTATAAGTTCTATCCATATACGTTCTGATCGCCAACTCATACTAGATCCAGTTGCTTTTTATTTGAAGTGGGAAACTCGCCCAAATGAATTTGACTTTCTTTTTTTTCCGAAGGAACTTTCACCAACTCGCATTATTCTGATGTGAATCTTTAGGAGGAATTCGTCGAGTTCGTTAGATTAAAAAAAAGAGAGCCCAGCCTCCTCATATAATCCCATATCTGCACATATATAAAAATATCAGCTTTGCATTTCTTTCAGGTATCCACCACAGTCTCGATTTATTTTCAAATAGCCTAGTTACTTATAGATCTAGTTACTTATAGATCTAGATCATATTTACGCCTGCATAAAAACCCTTTCATTTTCATTTATATTTGAGGGGAGCTGTCTGCATGTTATATCATATTTTACTAAACTAAATAGATATCTGTATTATGATCCAAGTCTAAGTCTTGAAAAAATAAATAAATAAATGAAATCTACCCCTATCAGACCTAATCGGATCTAAAAAATCTTGTTTTTTTGAACATGAAGAGATAAAGAAGCCATCGTAATTGCCGGAAATACTAAGCCTACTAAAGGCACAAAAATGGGGGGTAAGTTGTTGAGAATTGTCATAGAATGGGTACCTCGATTTGATATTTGTATTTGTGCCTGTTATTTTTTATTTAATTTTATTATTTTATTCTATTTACTATTACTATTTCATTTTTGAATTATATTCAATTATTAATTATTAATTTAATTATATTCAATTTTAATTATATATTATTTATTTAATTATAATTAGAAATTATTATATATATATATTATTTAATTATAATTAGATATAATTAGAAATTATATATTTATATATTATTTATATTATTAATTTATATATTATTATATATTAATTTATATATTATTATATATTATATTATTATATATTAATTATATATTATTTATTTTCTATTTAATTATATATTTTCAATTATATATTATTATATTATATAAATTATATTAATTTATTAATCATAATTATATTATTCATAATTATATTATTATTTAAATTATATTAAATTATATTAATTTTTTATATTAATTTTATTTTATTATTATTTATTATTTCAATTATTTATTTAATAATTTTTATTTATTTAATATTATTATTATTATTTAATTATTATTTCAATTATATTGATTAATATTATTTTAATTATTTAATTTATATTTATTTATTATATTATATTAATTATTTTATTCTATTATTAGTTACTATAATTAGTTACTATATTATTAGTTATTAGAAATATTTCTTATAATCATTAAAAGTCGTATATAAATATACTAAGTATATCTAAGTATATCTAAGTGAGTATATATAATAAAGTGCAAAGAATGTAGAACTAACTAAATGATTTATTCATATTTCTACATGAAATATATATGATATGTTATTCTTCTTTTATTATCTTTTTTCTTGTTTTATACTTATAACTTATAACTTTAATTTTTTCATTTTACTTTACTAAATTTAACAAAAATAAAAAAAATAAATAAAGAGTTTTTCAGGTTATAAATTCCCCCAAAATTCGTTATAATTTATAATCCGATCCGTCGATTTTTATTTTAGTAAAAAGGGATCCTCGGGAGATATATAAATATGCAAAACTCTATATTTTCTATGCATAGGTAAGAAAAAACATGAAATTCATTTTATTTATTATACGTTGTCCCTTTTGTCACGAAAAAAAGAATTCACTCCTTTTTCTTGTTGATAGAGGTTTCTTAATTAGTAATCAGGAATATCGGTAAAAAAAGAAAAATTATCTGCATGATTCTTTCTACAATTTACCTACAATTTACTCTTATATTATGTCACTAAAAAACCCATTCTTCGGATTTTTCCTTTGATTCTGTTAAAAAAAAAATACCTACTCGCCAGAAAAAGAAAAAAAAAAAATAATTTAACTAATTTAATTAACTAATTTAATTTAATTAATTTAACTTCCGACTCTACTTGATTTATGATTCAAAGGAAAGAAATCGTGGAGCCGAAGTAACTCATTCAGAACGCCTTTTAAAGGATTTCGCGGTACGATTGAATCAAATAAGCCCTTATGGAATAAAAATTCAGCGG
>CATIWM010353398.1:0-56628 GCA_949671775.1 Mallotus repandus | reverse complement strand
TTTAAAGCCAAGTATAACTTCTTCTTTTTTTAATAATAATAATAGTAATAACAACAACAACAAAACCAATTTAAGCACTTTTATTTTTGTCATTAACCAATTTAAACCCTTAACTTTCTAATTCTTGTTATGGACTTAATATCACACATATTACATGTATTTCTCATGACTATATGATATGCATGTTATGCAAATAAATAAAAATGCATTATGTGGGCGTTACAAAGACTATTTAGTTATAATTGAAAAATTAAAATTAATTGACTCAATTTAGTTTTTAGTGTTGAATTATGATAATGAATTATTTTCTTTTAAAAATAAAACAAAATTAAAAATTAATTTGAATTTTAATATTGTAAATATTTTTTAAGGATTAAATATAAAAATAAATGAATAATAAAGGAATCTTTAGTAATTAAAAAAAGGAGAGAGGCCTCTCCCCATATACAATGGCAAAATGGCTTTCTAGCCATTGAAAATGGCAAGATACCTATGTAACAGCCACTTTTTTCTTTTTTCTTTTTTTGGGAGAAATGAGAAAAAAAGTTTGTTATATAAATATATGACCTAATTTTTTTAATAGAGAAGTCAATCAATATTTAGATCATATAACTTCTCTATTAAAAAAAATTAAAGTTCACTTTAAACATCAAAAATTATATCAAGAAACAAATGATTTTAAGGTAAAAAATAAATTACTTTTAAACTTATGATTATTTTAACACAAATATTCAATTTATGGTGATTTAGTAAAAAAAACAATTCAACTTTAAAATGGTGAAATAAAAAAAATAAACTTTTTTTTCTTATTTCTCCCAAAAAAAAGAAAAAGAAAAAAGCAAAAAATGGTTGGCTGTCACATAGGCATCTTGTCATTTTCAATGGCTAGAAAGTCATTTTGTCATTGTAAATGGCGGGAGACCTCTCTCTCTCTCTTTTTTAATTACTAAAGATTCTTTTATTATTTATTTATTTTTATATTTAATTCTTAAAAATAAGTACAATAATAAAATTAAAATTAATTTTTTATTTTATTTTATTTTTAAAAGAAAATAATTTATTATCATAATTCAACATTAAAAACTAAATTGAGTCAATTAATTTCAATTTTTCAATTATAACTAAATAGTCTTCATATGCATAATTAAACAATTATGAACATAATTTTAAAAAATCTCAAAATTTATTTGTCATCCAGATGGATTTAATACAATTCAAAAAGTTAAGGATAGAATTAATCATGTGACATGGCCACGTAAGACGCTTTTTTGCCATGTCAGACGCTCCTATGCCACGTAAGAATGTCACATCAACTTTGTCTCATACCCATTGCCGTTTGGATAGAATTGGCATAAATCGAAAAGTTGGAGGAGTAAATTAAAATACCTTTGAAAATATGATTAAATTGACAAATGATTCAAAGTTGATGATAGAACAGATATTTTTTTCTTATTTTGACCATAGGTAAATTTATAACTAAAAAGTTTATATACCAATTTGTCATAATTTTAAAATTATGATAAATTGGTAAAAAAAATTCATTGTATAGTTATATAATAACCCCAAAGTACCAATACTATAACACTAACAGTGGAGATTTGGCCAACAAAATGCTACCAAACACATTTTTAAAATAGTGTCACATGTGCTGGGAAGAGTCGCTCTGCAACAATGCAGCAAATTACATTTTTGTGTATTCCTTACACATAATGCATTTAAATGATGGAAAAGTTTGCATTGCTTTTTTTTTTTTTTTTGGAAGGTTTGCGTTACTTAGTTAATACCTGAAATTTCATCCTTCAGACACTTTGACGTAAAACTAAAGCAATTAAAGCCAAAAATTACTTAAGGGTGAAGGAAGTAAAGTAGCTATTCACCTAAGGAGAAAACACATAAGCTAAGGTTCCAAATATGGAGCCTCATAAGAGAAAACCAGCAACAAAATCACTGCCGCGGCCACCACCCCTACTACCAACCCATGCACGACGTAAGACACTATACCTCAAATCTCACATTAGCATAAGCGGGGTACAAAGGGAGAAAAATTTAAAAACTATATATAACATCCAAAGAATCAAAGTCAGTTGAACTATGTAAATTATGTTCTCAAGATTGATCCAAATGTATTGCACATGCATCCTTCCTCTCATGTGGGTTTTCTACAGGATCTGGATCATCATGGAAGGTTGCAAATGTCAAGAAAGAGTCTAGTATTGCAATTACTGGTCTTGGTGCTGTTGGACAAGGGGTATGTAAATATTGCAAATCTTTTTCTTCTTCTATTACACAACTATTAGAATATTAGTTCGGTTCAAGCCATCATTTGGAATTACTGATTTTATAAAAGAAATAATAGATATCACTTGTAGGGACAATTTTTTTTTTTTTAATCATCAAATTGTCATTAAGTCCAAAGGTAAAGAAGACATATAAACAGTCACCAGAGAGGACTGCAATGGAGGATACTAAAAGAAAATTAAAAAAAAAAAAATAACATGCATAGCCCCATGTGTAGGGGTAGGGGTACGGGATAAAAGAAATTTTACTCTCGTAAACATCACTATTCATATAACTACAATGGTATATCTAATTAAGGCCAAGTTGTCTCTACTTGTCCTTTTATAATTGGTTCGTAAAAGTTTTATTTTATTATTATTTTAATTTATTATCCCACTTAAACTCTCAAATTACCCACTATTAAATTTAAAGAATTTTTTTTATCATTGAAAGTGTGAATGTGTAACCAAAAATTAAAAAAATATAACTTAAATTATTTATTTTTTCACACTTACAATTCTTTTACTTGAAATAAAAATAAAATCTAATTTTTTATTTTTACAATTTTACTTCGAGGACAATTGTAATATTTAAAAAATTTCATGAGTATTTAATGTTAGTATATATATATTATTTTTCTATTTTTGTGTCTCTACACAAAATTCTTAAATTGTCTTAATCTCTAACCAAAATTATTAAAGAAAAGTCAATTTCAGAATTAATTAAAGACTTGACTGGTGGATTTAGAGTGAATTATTGACTTGAATGCACTGGCGTTGGCCCTTTGGTTAATAATGAAGCTCTTCTTGAAACTAAGCCGGTGTTATTGACTAACTATATATAGCTATAATTAGAGTTGAATTATGGTCCAAATAAGTAAAAAAATAAATAAAATTTATTCGTGGATGGTTTATCAGGGAACTGGAAAAACAACTCACTCCCTCTATTGTCTGCTGCAACATTGAAGGGTAGTGTTTTTGGAGGGCTGAAGGTCAAATCTGACCCACCAATCTTATTTGACAAATTCGACTATTATGTAATTAAAAAAAATATTAGTATTTGGTGCGGTGAATATGCCGCACTAAATCCGTTCATCAAAGCAAATTTGTTGCATGATCTAGCGTGTGGTTGGAGTCAAATCCAACAGTAAAACAGTAAATTTTTTCTGTGGTTGCAGATGGTCTAATAAGGTAAGATGGTGAATTATCATTGGAAGATATAGACAAAGCATTCCAAACAGTAAAGCAAGCCTTTTTTTTTTCTTTTTAAATGGTAAAACAAGCTAATTGCTTAAAGGTTCTTGTCAAGAATATATATAAAAGTAATTAAATTTAAAATTTAATAAATATTTTTTTTAATTTAACATTTACTGTTAAAAATTTATGTATGAAATTATTAAAATTAATAATATTTTTTATAAAAATATAAATAATTTTATTTTAAAATATACATATTTTATTCTATATAAAATATTATACTTCTATTACATTTAAAACACTATTTTTTCTTTCATCAAAAATTATATCTTTTATTTTAATTAAAAAAATTTAATTATTTTTTCTTTTTTTATTTATTTAATAATTATTATTATTGTAAATATTAAAATATATATCTACTTTTAATAAAAATAATAAAATATAATTATTACAATAATTTTTAAGTTATTATTTTTATATTTAATTAAATTATAATTTTAATTAATTATTTTAAAATATGCTCGTTTGATTAATTGGAGCTGCAAGATTTTATTTGGTGCCCACCAATAAGACGAGCTTCCATGGACCCTACCTTATTTAGATGCAAGTTTCCTGCCCACCTTAGCCCTTGTTTCCAGGCAAAATCTTTTTATTTTTAATTTTTTAACAACTAAATGATTAAATTTCAATACTATAAATGAGAGCGAAAGGAGAGTAAATATTTTTATTCATATTTTTTAAACAGAATGTTCACACCTTTATTTTAGATAAATCTTCCTTTTTTATTGAAAGGTTTACCTAAAGTTCAACTTGACTTGAAGATTAAAATTAAAATTATTTATCTTATTTAATTAATACCCATTTGATATTTATAATTCATTAATAAGATGATTGAATTTTCTCTTAATTTTTTATCTTATATTGTACTTAGAGTATCTCCGATGATACTTTTTAAATTAAAGAACATATTTTAAGTAATAAAGAGTATCTTTTAATATAAAAAGTAAATAATTTTATTTAAGTACAATGCACTCTTTGTATTTTACTTTTTATTTTATTTTATTTTAAAAATATTTAATATTAATTTTTGAATATTATGAAAAAAAAAGGAAAAAATTTTAGAAAAAAAAAAGAAACTAATAAAAAATAAGAATATGTATAGAAAATAGAGTTACATTAATTAACATTTTATATACAGAGTAAATTTTGGCTCTCTATATGTAGAGAGTCAAACTCAATCTCTAATGTATAATTTAGATTTAGAAAGTGAATTTGAGTCATATTTTTTATGATCACTTTTTATAATAAAGAATTTGAGTCAAATAAAGAATGAATTGAAGATGTTTTTAGTTGAAAAAAAAAATCCAGTATTGATGTTCAAATAAAAATTATCCTTTTTTAATAATTATTCTAGATAATTGAGTCTCTTCACTTGAAATTGGAGAGTTGAAGGCATGGAAAATTGAATCATAAATTATCCTTGATTCATCATGCATTGAAAAAAAGAATGAAAAGAACAAGATGCTGAAGGTTCACCGTTCACGTGCAAAAAAAAAAAATTGATGATAATTAATAAGTCATTTTTTATTTGAATTATGATGCAGCTCCTTCGATTTCACATGTACATTAGGGGAAAAAATACTAACAAATTTTACATAATGACGACAAGGGGCTGTTTTCAATGATCAGAACCTATTTTATTTTATTTTATTTATCTCTCCATTATTAAAGTATATGATCTCCTGAAAAATTGAGTAGTCAAGCTATAAAAAGTTATTCTATTTTTTAATTTTTCCATGTTGTTTAAAAATGATAAAAACTCCATTTAAAATTGCGAGTTCAATTTTAACAATATAAATAGTAAATTTTGATTAATATATTATAATCTCATCCGTCAATAATAAAAAATGATAATATAATAACTAAAACAATTGTATTATAATCAATTATTTTATATATATATATATATATTGGACCTTGGCTTCAATATATAGGATCAATCTTTTAAATTGTAGACCAGATCATTTCAGCCATGTCTAAGTGGAATGATGTTAATTTAGATTAGTACATTATATAGTGATCCTCACTTTTAATGAGTTGGAAGGTTAAATTAATAAAAATTAAGTATTTAATTAAAGTGATAAAAACTAAAATCTAATACACATAGGTGAACTCTAAATGGTTTAGTATTATTGATTTGACCTTTCAACTCATCAAAGATCATGTAAACCCTAAATGGTTTAGTATTATTGGTTTGACCTTTCAACTCATCAAATATTAGGATCAATATAAAATTTCTTCATATCAGGTATGATGGTTATTATTTTTTTCATAGTAAATTTAGAATTATATATGCGATAAAAAAATTTATAATTAATTTTTTCAATAAAAACTACCATGCACATCAATACTAATGGTGGTTAATTCTCTTGAAGATATGATTATATAAATAAGAAAAATCTTTCCGATCATATTGTCCATCAAATCAATTTGATGACGTTCCACCAATGAAGCTTGGTCAAGTAGAGGCGCTCATGACCCTAGAATCATCGGTTCAAATTCTAATGATATCAAAAATTAAGGTTTGACTTCTTGATACACACTAAGCAAAAAATAGTTTTATACTCTATATATAAACATAATATTAATAATATTTGATAATATATGATAGATTTTCGATATGATATATATATATATATATATATATATATAATACATATATAGAGTGTTAAAAAAAATGGAGTACAAGACTCCAGTTATAGTAAAAAAAAGACATAAAAATGAAAATCTAGATATAGGTCTGATCCACGTCATTTTTTTTAATTATTGGTTTGTTAGTGTGTTCGTTTCATTTTGAGCATAAACAAAATATTTATTGATACTTTTGTCTTCCTGGCTCTGCCGTGCCTGCATCAGAGCTTAACTGACTCAAGAACTCCATCGACCACATCTTCCAGATCCACCTCAAGCCATGTCAGAAAGCAACTCACAAGTCTTAACATGCAAAGGTAGTTCAGTAACTAACCAAGAGAATTTTTGTTTTTGCTGGTACTTCCTCTTTATGTGTATCTAACTTACAGTTTGTTTCTTTTTTGGGATGATTCATTCAGCTGCAGTTATATGGGGAATTGGGGAGCCGTTGAAAGTGGAGGAGATACAAGTTGAACCACCAAAATCTTCAGAAGTTAGGGTTAAGATGCTATATGCAAGCATATGTCACACTGACATCACTAGGGCCCATGGATTTCCATTTGTGGGTACTCTGATCATCAGTGTTCTTCCTCTTTAAATTTATCATTTTTCTTTAACTTTCTTGAAAAATTTTGCCTCTTTTCAGCCACTTTTCCCTCGAGTTCTAGGGCACGAAGGCGTTGGGTGAGTGAGCTCTCTCCTTCTTTCATTACTGTGAAAGTACTACTTCTCAGTTCTCAGTTCTCAGTTATCATATATATGCTATACTTAACAAAGAAACTTGAATTTTGCAATTGCAGTGAGGTGGAGAGCATTGGGGACAAAGTAAATGGTCTAAAAGAAGGAGATGTTGTGATCCCTACTTTTATAGCAGAGTGTCAAGAATGTGAAACTTGCAGATCATCAAAGACCAATGTGTGCTTAAAGTACCCCGTAAACCGCAGTGGTTTAATGCCAGATGAAACGTCAAGAATGTCAATTCGAGGCCAGAAACTGTACCATTTGTTTACTTGCTCTACATGGACTGAATACATGGTTACTGATTACCGTTATCTTGTCAAGATTGATTCTGGTATACCCCTTGCACATGCAAGTTTAATGTCTTGTGGGTTTTCAACTGGTTTTGGGGCAGCTTGGAAAGAAGCTAAGGTTAAGGAAGGGTCAGTTGTGGCTGTTTTAGGTCTTGGAATTGTTGGGTTAGGGGTATGCTTACCTTACATGTGGTTCAATAGTTGTTTCTTGCATTTTATTATAGTTGCTTGTGTTGTTCCTTTTGATGATTCATGATTACAGGTTGTAGAAGGAGCTCGAATGCAAGGAGCAAGTAAAATTATAGGTGTGGATAAGAATGGCAAGAAAGAAGATAAAGGGCAAGTTTTTGGAATGACCCACTTCATAAACCCAGATAAATTTGACAAGCCTGTTTCAGAAGTAGTGAAAGAGCTGACTGGTGGGATAGGAGTTGATTATTGCTTTGAGTGCACTGGTACAGCACCCTTTGTAAATGAAGCCCTTAAAGCCACAAAACCGGTATCCATATCTTTCCCTTTTTGTTGTTTTTATTTGTTTTCCTTTGCATTTTTTCTTCTAGGCTCCTTAATCCAATAATTAAAAAAATTCCGACTAATTCAGATATTTAAACTGAATAGATTTTATTTCAGAAAAACCGAACTTCTCATCATTCTGACCATTCCTTTGTAGGAATATTGATGATGATTTGCGTTAATTGTTGTTAGGGGAAAGGAAAAGCAATAGCCGTAGGTGCAGGACTTGAGAGCGTAAAGATAGACTATCCACCTTTATTGGGAAGAACCCTCAAGGGTTCCATTTTTGGAGGGCTCAAATTAAAATCTGACCTGCCTATTGTACTTGAAAAATGTAAAAACAAGGTATGGGTCATTTCTTGAAATTTATACCTGTTCTTGCAATATATTGTGAGGAACCGCCAGTAATGCAGATTTATTTCCGGACAGGAATTTCACCTAGATGAACTTTTGACCCACGAAATTACTTTGCAAGCTATTGACAAAGCATTTGAGCTATTGAAGCAACCAGATTGCGCAAAGGTTCTTATTAAGATTTGATAGTCTGTGTCTTCACCAACAGGATCAGAAAAGGTTGTATTAAAGTTTTGATTGGTTAATAACATGGTAGGTATCCTACATCTGATTTCTCAAAAAAAAAGCACCTATGTCTGAACATAATTCTTTTTGGTTAAAGAATCTCTTTTTAGCTGCTCCAGAACAATCAGGAGATTTTCTAAAAGAAATGCTGTAATTATTCCGCTACGGTGCCACAAATTCGCAAGCTGATCCTAAATAATCACTGTTGACAAATGCAGAATAATGTTGATTATGGCAAGTAAGCTTGTTAAAGATTTAAAGCAACCAATGAAGTGTATTGTTATGTGGTAGTGGCAATGTTCACTTCATATCTTCTATAATGCATTTCATTTGTAAATAACTTGCATAAAAATCAGAGCAAATTGTTTTGCTAAAGATATTTTGATCAGGTTGATTGGCTAGGATGGAGGTATCACAACCCTTGCAATCTCATGATTCACTGGCAGCAAACTCGAGAGCAACCAGATTGTTATGGTCTTTCAAGTATGGCAACTAATTAAGTTCAGTAGAATAATGAACTAAAGATTCAATCAATCAAAGCAATTTTACAATATGCAAAACATGCTCTTAATAATGCCATGTCAGTAAGCTGCTTGAACCAGATGGCTTAAGAGACAAAAACTATATGTTTTGAAAAATAACTTGACTCCACGCCTGTTCTTGAAACTGCTAAGCAAAATTAACTTAATACTATCCTCACGCCAAAGTAGGGCATCAAGATAAAAAGGAAAGAAAATTTGTTGTTACAAACTGGCCTTTGTTTTATGGAAAACGATTGGCGTGTAAAAGGAAATGATCAGAAGCTACTATATTCCCGTTACAAATTCTCAAGTTCTCAAGTCGACATGAAAAAAGCCAGTGTTGGATGCTGCAGTAACGCTAACTATAACACTTGCATTCCCACTTAAACAACAAAAAGCAACATCCACTAAGTGCAACGGAAAGAAAACAATTACATATCTAATCTCATACAGTATGTGTTCCAAAGGTTGCAAGGAAGAAACCAGAAACATCTTACACAGTAGCTTCAACCTCAGGGTCAGTTTCAACAGGAACTGTAGGTGCATTATTGCCCCCTCTCAAACGTGACGAGACATTGTCAATAGCAGAATTCAGCTGGCTAATTTTTGCATTCAAGGTCTGCCTCGTCTTCTGCTTTTCAATAAAGTGAATGATGTAAGAAACTATACAAATGTCACAGCAAATTCCTATGGAAGAAGAGTAGATACAAATCATATAATGCTATTACCTCTAGACCTTCATCATAATAAATTGGTCGCTTGGCCTTCCGAAACCCATATTCATCTTCATTTAGAAGTGATCTTCTGATCTGAAATAATACAAACAAAAACAAAATCAGAACCAGCAACATAAACCAAAGCTTTCAGAGGACTACAGAAGACAACAGTACATCTCAAAAGTACAGAACAACAAAGAACAATATTTCCACTGGTTTCACCCACCAATACCATAATAAACGATGAACAGGTGATCTGCTGTTGCTCATGCACAGAAGAAGCTTCAGCAGTAATGGATCATTAAGATGAGACGTGGAAATCATGATATCCAGAGATAATACAGGTAAGCATTGCTCAAAACTATACAAAACAATAAAGAAAAGCTAGTAATTCTCTGATACTGCCCGCTGAAGCACTTGATCAAGAGTCCTCATGATTTGATGGGCCACCTCCAAGGCAAGGGTAAGTACCAGTCCAATACTATTAAAGTGACTGTGGAAATTTGACCAACAAAATGCCACCAAACAGAAATTCAAATAAGCAGCTTTCAACATTTTAAATGTGGTGTCATGTGCTGTGAAGAATTACTCTGCAACAGTGCAGCAAATTATGATTTTTGCGTATTCCTTCTACATCATGCATTTAAATGGAGGAAAGTTTGCATTACCCAGTTAACACCTGACATTATATCCTATCAGATCCTTTAACAAAAAACTAAAGCAATTAAAGCCAAAAATTACTTAAGAATTGAAGTAAAACAGCTATTCACCTGAGGAGCAAACACATAAGCTAAGGTTCCAAATATGGCACCTCCTAAGAGAAAACCAGCAACAAAATCACTGCCGCCACTGCCCCTACTACCATCCCTGCACGAAGACATTATACCTCAAATCTCAAACCTTAGCATAAGCAGGGTATAAAGAGAATAAAATCAGTACTATATAAAACATCCAAAGACCAAAGTCAGGTGAACTATACAAAAAGACAAAAATCATAGCAGTATCTATCAAGAAGTAATCAGATAGAAACTTGAAAGACTCCGTTCGGAATCAGCACGGAAACATGAAATGAAACAATATAATATCCACTTCTTTTGAATTGCTCCCTACTGAATGTAAACATAGAAATGTGAAGAGAAATACCACTAGCAAGTTAAACCTTTTTTCTTAATCCACTCCACATGCAAACCTAATTATTCACCAAGTTTAACAAACTTATTTCTTCTTTTTTTTTTTTGGCACTACACCCAATAAAATTGGAAAATAGCTGCTTATATGGCATTTATAACTTGATCATATGAACCCATAGAAACATAAATCAAAAGCATGGCAAATGAATAGAACAGCTACAAATACCAAACCCACTAGCATAAAGATAAAACATCTCATATCTAAATTTTTATTGGATTCCCACTTCCCAACAGTCAATTCTGACATATACAGTAATCCACTTCGATGCCCTTTACAGAGAAACATACTGATAATCAGCACGAACTGATAAATTCCGATTGGTTCCCGAGTGGTAAGGCTTCTTTTGAACTGCAAGTCTTGGTGTTTTTCCAAATGAATACGATTTTGTTGAGCAAAGCTCGCGCACCTTCAGATTAGATCCACCTATAACCATTAAAAATTATATCACATCACAACCCTCAAAAATAAAAAATCCAAAATCGACAAGACCATCACATGTAAAATTCTATTTGCCTCAAATTCATATACTTATTATGTAGAAATGGGCACCAGCAAATCTATGCTTACAATATACATCAGACATAAAGCAAACAGATACAACCAATATTGATGTAACATATAATCTAAAATATATGTTGAAATTTCGGAATTTTCTCAGTAAACAAACAGAAAATAAAACAAGGGCGCAATTTTCTTTTTTGGGCACCTGAGATTGATACTGAAGCGGGAGCGAGACCGGTTGCTGCCATGGTAGAACAGAGGAAGAAAGAAATCTAAAC
This sequence comes from Mallotus repandus, assembly GCA_949671775.1. Lineage (NCBI taxonomy): Eukaryota > Viridiplantae > Streptophyta > Magnoliopsida > Malpighiales > Euphorbiaceae > Mallotus > Mallotus repandus. Next base: position 45,134 of record CATIWM010353398.1, on the reverse strand, counting down.
GGAAATAGGGAGAAAACAGTGTTTATGAAGAAGAAAAATGATGCATTGCATAGCTTTCTACTTAAATGAAAAAGAGAAAATTACACTCACCTCCCTCAGATTTGACCTAATTATAAATTTTCTCCCTCTCATTTGAAAATTTAACATTTACATTTCTCAGTATAGTTTCATCAACACTTTAATCATTCCGTTAACTTTTCCGTTAGTATCTTAATGAATAAGATATTTTACTCCCTATAATTTGTAAAAATTAACACTTTAATCCTTTTTATTTTAATAAAAAAATTATTATTGTTTAATTTTCAAATTATTTCAAATTTAAAATCACAATTTTTAATAATTTTTAACGGTTACACATGTCCTTATCAATTTAATTTTAATTAAAAAATTAAATTATAAATTTAATAATTCATTAATTTTTATCAATTTTATTTTATATTTATTTTTTATTTTTGGTTTCATTAATTTCACCTTTTTTTTAAGCAATTCATTTTAATATATTACTTTAGTTTTAGATAACACTAATTTTAATTGGATCAAAAATTAATAAAAAAAGTAAAAAATGAATATAAAATAAATTTATGGATATTTATAGATTTATTAAAATTACAACTTGACTTTTGAGTTAGTGTGAATTTTATATAATTCAAAAAAATATATTGATGAAGATATGTGTACATATCTAAAATTTAATTAGTATTGAAATTTTAAATAATTAAAAAGTTGAAGGACTAAATTATTTTATTTTATTAGAACTTATGGATTAAACTGTTTTATTTTAATAAATTGAGGGAGGTAAATGTATTTTGATATAAAAAATTTAGCAGAAAAGTTAAGGGATACGCTTAAATGTTAACAGAATTAAAATTAAGGATGTAAATGTTTGATTTTTAAAAAAGAGGGAGGAGAGTTGAAATTAGGTCAAACCTCAGGGAGATAAATGTAATTTTCTCAAAAAAAATGATGCATAGCTTTCATTTAATTTTCAGATATACCCTTTTTTTTTTTTTTTTTTTTTTTGAGAAATATGCCCTTTTTGTTTAATTTAAATAAAATTTTGGATAGCTTCTTTTTATTTTACGTTTTTGAACAAAATACAAGATTTTGATTGTCCAAAAATAAGAAAATAAAAATATAAACCGTCTGTGTATACCAAATAAAAATGGAAAAATTTTACCTATAATGTGTATAATACACCCAATGGTAAAATTTAAGACACGTCATTTTAAATTATTAACTTAATTTATGAAACAAGACATATCTTGTATTTTAAATTCATCCAGTGTAAGTAAGAATCTATCAATAAAAATAGACAAACATATTTTTGAACTCTTTTGGGTTGTAAATTTCATTAGAATATGTACAAAACCATCTGATCAATATGTTAATTCAGCAATAGAATAAAATCATCAAGAGACTTGTATGAAATTTAATTATTCATTTTAGTTAAATATGATCACTGTATAAGGAAAAATGCATACAAAATGCAATTTGTAAAAGGGCAAAAAAAAAAGGGCATGCTTAAAGAAAGATTTATAGGTGGTCATAGAGGTAACAACAAAAACAAGTGGGTTGAGTAAAATCCAAGGGCCCTGCAGTTATGGCCGAGGTGATTGTTGCTTCGGATGATCCGTTGTCCACTACCATCCTCAAATAATTAACGCCCGATAATACAAACCACTTGCTAAAATGTATCTTTAAGCATCCTCCTCGTAGTTCACTTTTTGCAAAACCTTCTAAGGAACAGTTGTCATGATCCAAAAGAAGCTATAATACCTATGACCAATATAACAATTTTGGAAGAGACTAAACACATTAGATGCCCTGTCATTAACATGGTGTGGTGGCAACCTACAACACACTTCCAGGCACAAGCCCCGAAGCAGCAGCAGCAGCAGCAGGAGCGAAACTGAGTTTCCTGCATACAGACCATATACATAGGACTTGTAGGAGACCCCGATAAAAAGGCTTCTCAGTCACTAAAATAAACAGTAACATCGAAGGAAAAAAACAAGAAGTTTTAAGGATAGGGAGTCCATATCCATAAGTATCAGTAATCATACTAGAGTCATACTTATCGATAAAGCAGCTGTAAACTCCCTTCCACTACCATAGAAATAGATGGCCTAAAGATTATCACCTCCGAACTCCCTCAGTCAGCTGCAGCAGAATAGACAGCTTAGAGAGCAAATCCCCACGCACCAAAGGGCAGTGCTATGGACTCGGATACTTTCACTGATAAGCTTGCAAGTTCCTTGCATTGAAGTTGAGCGTTCCATGCACAAGAAGCATGTATCACCCAAAACTGGCATGACAGTGTGTACCAGAAGTCCAAAAGCATAACTTGTAACATACTATTCAGCAGGCCTTATATACATACACTACAAGCTAACTGATAAATTACATCTCTAGACAACATGGAGAAACTAGCTAAGCGGGTCTAATCCCAGCAGCACAATCCATCCAGGAAAAGAAAAAACTGTTTGATAATATAATAATTGATGCAGCAAGACATTGAGAACTTCAGCTCCTTGCTAGACCACCAACGACGAAATGCATGCCTTTAAACCACGACCATGCTCCTTTCATTTTATAACATCTGCCTTCTCATAGAGAGAACAAGATGGGAAGGGTGGAGCAGAATCTCCTACCACGTCCCAAAATCATAAGCATCATCTTTTAAAACCATTTCCTGACAATGAAGAATTCAAACATGATGACTGTACAAATACTAGTAAAAAAATCAGAGAAAAGAAAACTGAAAGCATATAACAGATCAAGAATACTCATCATCAAGATGGTCTGCAAATATCTCATGGCATTTTAACCGGCTTAAGTTCTCTTTATATACAAACAGCCGTGACTATGCACTCCAAAAACAGAAAAGCTAATAAGTAAAAAAGAAAAATTATTAGTAAATCCTGTGTGGGTTATGAACATATGGAAATCGAGTTCCCCTATAAAACTCATGGAAGATCATTGTACATGATCGGGTACATTTTACCACATCCATGTGGTTCACAATAATATACAAACTGTGAGTCACCATGGGGCTATTTATCTGGGAAGCCCCCAAAAAGGAGCAGTGAAGTATTCACATGGTGCCTTTCAGGCAGGAGCTGCTCCGTTTTTGAAACAGGTTTGACAGTTTGTTCCTTGTCTGGGAATGGGAATGAAAGAGAGAGAGAGAGGGAAGCAGAGACACCATCATCCTCTTCCTTGACCGTAACTTTTTCTGAAGTCTTGTTCTGGGTATTATTTTTCTCAACTATTCCAACAAAGGAAGGCACAATTCCTTTATTTAGGGATTTTGTGTCAGCCCCTAAAGCAAGCTCAAGATTGGGAACCCCATCACAGAATTGATTCTCATCATTTGATGAGTATTCTTTCCAGGGCATGGAGTTGCCCTCCATTCGAATATCTTTTACACGACGTGACTCCACAGGAAAGAAGTACCTTTCAGTAGTTCCCAAATCCTCATGGATAACTTTCTCTTCAGCAGAATTCTCACAGCTTTTTCCTTCAACTATGGAACTGGAACTCAAATCACGTACATGTGAAACAAAACCATCCTTCAAAGAAGTTCCATCTCTCACACTGCTACACCCATATTGCTCCTGAAAAACAGTCTTTGGCTTTTTGCTATTGCCCTCTCCATTTACTACTGTATCATTGACATTAACCCACGGAAGCTTTTGAGTTGTGCTACTAGAAATTTGAGGTGCACTCTCAGAAAGATCCAGATAGGACCGTTTCCTGCTACTTGAATGCCAGCAATCATGCCCTTTAATGGTTACATCCCCTCCTGAGGAAGCTTCTGCATCCATACTTGGAGGATCTTCATTCAAGTCCCTTTCGACTTTAACTTCCTCTCTGATAATGTCCATTCTATCCACCAGTTTCTCCTCATTAACAAACGGCCTGACGGACGATGAGTCTTCTCTAACACTAACACAAGGAGCATCAACATGTTTCTCTCTCTCCTCCCTGCTATTAGAACCATTATTGGCACCAGCTTCCTGCATAGATGGTTCATGTTCAGAATCTGGTCTGCACTCCACAAGAGATACTTCTTCCTGAGAAAAGAATGGCATGCACTGTAATGAAGGATGACATGAAGCTTGAAACAAGCTCCTCTGCTTGATTAATATACATCAGTAGTACATGGTCATAAAAGAGAGTAAACCAACATAACAGGAAGAAAAAAAAATTCACACAACAAAAGTCTTAGCAACCATCTCCAAGGGAGATCATAATTTCCAGTCTAATTTTTTTGTGATTAATCATCATGCATAATCTACTGAGTACTATGATAAGTTGACAGCATAATATATATATAATTAAATAAACACCTGTAAGCATAAGAATCAGTTGCACATAGGAATGCTACTCATCTTCCAATTCTACGACTCAAAAAAAACAAAAACAAAGTGACTGTAAGATGGCTTCAAGGCTGCATTTTTTTCTTCTTTTGGCTGGGCTAGCTGGGATTAAAGGGGTAAATGCATGCTTTCAAGCCAGTCCCCAAAACATCACATAAGCACATAAACAGAGTATCAAGCAGTACATTGTGTGTTCAATTGGAGAAACAAAAGAAAATTGTTACCCTTGAAGGACTGGCACATCTAATTTCTGAGAACATAAGTCCACTGTTTGTTGCATTCTTCAACAAGGATTTGGTGTTTAGTCTATCATTTTGCTGCCCTGAGTCTGTTTGAGAGCTAGAGCCGTTGTTGTCAAGATCTCCATTCAGCACAGTATGTGAATTGTCTGGAATATTTATGTCCACGGGCACCACATTATAACTGGGAATGACCGACTTCTTTAACAAATCTGAACAACTGGATCTCCTTCCCCGGAACACACCCCATAGGAAAAATAACATGTTCCAACCTGTCAGTAGCAGATAATAAACTTAAGACATCATCAAAAATACAAGTAAAGACACAGTACTAAGATTTTATAAATTTCAAGCAGCTCTGAAGTCTTCTATATGCATGCCAACCAAAGTAGGATCTTGGCAAAGGCTTAGGGAGCAACATGAGAAATGCCATATGAAGGATCAAGCAGAAGGTCCAAAATCAGGCTTCAATGACTTTTAGCTGTAGCACTTATAATTGTAATTCAGCTCTATGAATGTCCATGCAGCAAATAAATCATGGCACGAGTCTCTTAAGATCATGATTCTGCAAAATAGATCCAGTTCGCTTTAACCATAAAAACCTAAAGTTATGCACACAGTACCATTAAATATATTATGTTGCATTTCCAGAAATCTTCAAGGAATTTAATTCATTTGCAAACGCATTTTGATGTTCAGTAAATATTAGTAAATGAAATTCAATTGCAATTTACATTGCTTCACATTGAGAAGCAACATGGAATTGAATCCATTACCCTCTGTCTTAACTCCTTAACATAAGAATAATCTTCAAGACAATGCTAATAGGATCTAACTGATCAAGCACCATGAGTTTCTGTTTTGAGTTCCCCATTTAAGGACCCACTGTGAGAAAAGAGGCAGCAAAAAGAGGTCTCAAAATTAGGCTCGTGCACAAGTCAGTGCTTTTTAAGCTAGCAAGAAATGGCATGCACAAACATAGACAGACAGACAAGAAAAAATCCACTAAGAGAGGTAGAAGAGAACAGTACGAGTTCACAAAAAATTCTTTGCCTTTAGCGGTGGAGTTAGTTAGGAATTTTCAACTAATTTCAAAGAATTTAGGCTAGCTATATTGAATTCCATCAAATCGGAATGACAGAATTCAAACGTTCATTTGTAATCTAATTTAACAAAAACAATAATGAAAACGCAAAGGGCAACTAGCATAAGCTTATGACTTTGTCTTACGTTGGGAGTTCTCTGGAAGCTGAGTAGATGGAAAAATCAAGAATTCAACACCATCAAAAAATGCTTTGAGTGCCGAATCTCTTTTAATCATGTTATCCAGCAGGTTCTTGTAGCTTTTCTCATAGCTGTATCACAAGCATTACAAAACATTAAATAAGTGAAAAAAAAAACTACAAGAAGCATACATCACAAAGACAACCCCAATAACAAACAGGAAAGTACATGCACCTATTTACCTTTCAATATCCTTAGCAAAAAAATAAAGAGCAATATTATCCTCCTTTGCACCATTTTCATGAAACTGGCTCGGCCACGTGCTTAAGCGCGGTACTTCATCCATCGTAATTTTATGGGGAAACTGATTCACCACCTCAAGAACTTTAGGTGATACACAAGCTGATAAATGTGCCTGAATTCCACTATACAAGTCAAAGAATTTTCCACCCCTGTGCACTTCTAAGGCCCCCCTGCACATGTAATAAAAGCCATCTAGTTAAGACCTAGTTCAGTTAAAAAGAAGATCAGAGCGCAGGGAAAAACATGATTATGGAGCCATGCAATGAACAACAACATACTGCCATATGTACTCATGCTCTGGGATAGTTATCTTCAAAAAGAGGGGCTTCCCAACAGAAGGGACCAATGAACTAACAGCATCAGTAGGATGGATATTAAGCTGCTTCACATTAATATTATTTATCTGTTTGCCAGTATCAGTGGAAGAACCAAAAATTGCTTGACCTTCATCCCTTCCTTCATCAAACATCATGCTCCTCATCTTGTTTGAAAAAGAAAATTGATCATGGGACTGATCATGAGAAGCTATTGCCGAAGTCGTATCCACATTTAACAAGGGCAACCCATCAGATTGATCACTTTCTTTTTTCTTTCTAAATATTCCTGGCTTCTTAAGCATAGCAGCCTCAATTGCAGCTTTCAACTTGCTACCTTTGCCCGTGTCCTCCTTAACCATTCTTGCAGCAGATGGATCAGTACCAGGTGCCCGAGGACTAACAACTGAGCAGAATTCTGCAGTATGCCCAATTTCCTTGCACTTGTGACAATTGACATTTTTCAGCCCAGTTGTAACACCAGGCCTTGAGCGATTAACAGAACTTTCCCTAGTCTTTTCACTCTGGTTTGATGATTCACGAGAGCGAGATAAACCGTCTTGCACAGTTTCATCGCCATTATTAGACTGTCGCTCAGCAGTCCAAGAAGAACTGGAAGAAGGTTCATCCTTTGGGCTAACTTGATTTAACTTTTGTTCAGCAGAAACATTGCTCATTCCATTTGTTGATAAAGACCGAACTGCAAATGTAAACCAAACCACAAATCAATTCACTCTACCCAGAAAAAAAAAAAAAAAAAACTACAGTACTAAAAACAGCAAAGACCACCATGAGACGATATGATATCTTGGTCAAATCTCAGTATTAAGAAGGTAAGGTCATACCAGAGCTAGCAGGAATTTCTGCAGTTTTACGAGCTAAACTGCTGGTTGATCTCAACAAGCTACCCAGTTTTCCATCAGATTGTGAAGTCTTTGACTCCTTATTGTTGCCAGCAGAAGTCAACATGACACCATCACCACGAGGTGTGGGCTTTTGATTGAGCTTGGGCACAGAGGCACTGGAACTAGTTGTCACTGAACTACCCTGGGAACGATCAAGTCTAGACAGACTTTTAGTTTCCAACACATTCCGTTCTTTCACTTGTTTTAATGCTTTTATATCTTGAGCTTGAGGAAATTTTGATGAAAGCATTTTAACTTTTGACTCGGTAACATTGGGACGTGCTGAGTTCACTGATCTAAATGACATAGATTTGTTTATCCTAGCAACTCCTTCCATTGTATCAGGATCTCTACTGCCTTTCTGCTTTTGAGGAACCTCATCGACAAGTTTCACTTTAGGTTTGGCATTGAAAGTGTTGAATGAATTGGACTTCAATAAAGTACCTGCAAAAGGAACACAGTGAATTGATACTTGCAATAATAACACCAAATTGCAATAAACTGAGAAAGATATAAGCCTTCATCTAACTGATATAAATCACGTGCAAAATCACACCAGATGTCAGAAATTTACAGCACAGCTTCACCAAACAAATTGTGGGATACCATGCTCTAACAAATAAAATCATCTCAGTAGGATATGAGGACAACTTTTTTATGAACATTGAACATTGAACAATTCATTGAACATTGGAAAATGCTACTCGATGGACCTGTAAGATGTATGGCAAACTAATATAGGAATAAATTTCACCTGAAAAGTACATTTAAATGGTGGAACATCAATCATATTTTGGTGTAATTGCCTTCTAACATATTTTCCTTACCCTTGGGTGTTTGAAGACGAGGACCAATAGAAGAAGAGCGTGCAGTTTCTGGAATATCCATACTGGAGTGATTAGCAAAAGAAGTTTGATGAGCTAGTTTTATTTTCCCTTTATCCAAGCACTTAAATGAACTAGCCCGAGACAGTGCAGCTGCTCTGGTGGGGCTGGATGACTTTGGTGATCCCATACTTGATTCAATAGCCTGCCTTTTTGAAACTGAAGCCACCTCTGTGGTTTCTGCATGTCTCTTCATGGCACTTTGTATGCTTTCTCTGTTCATTCTTTTTCCCTCAGCATCTGAACCTTGAAGATCAATTTCATAAAAAAATTAAAATGCAAATGCTTGCGCACCCAGAAAACTACATAGTTTTAATATGGTAATTTCAGGTCTACCTTGCTTCTGATTTTCTGATTCCTCAGCTAACTTGCACTCTTCACACAGCCAATCACCTTCAGGAACTTCCTGAAGCATTTCTCGCATGCAATAGCTGATCAATAGCAAGTCATATTAAACTTGTATTAAGTACAGGCGTTGAATAAAAAAATTTTAAAAATAAAAAAAACATATGACCAACTAAAATTGGCAGCATAAGAAACAATTATGAATTGCCATGTATGCTTACGTATGTTCTGCACCATCACTGCACTTGCTGCATATAGCAAGCAAATCCTCCCGACCAGCATCCCCACAAATATCACACACTTTTACCTGTTTCCAGCATATAAATGACTTCATTAGAAGCAAGGGAAGAAAACCTCACAAAAAGAAGAAATATCTATAAAGCAGAATGTAATATAAATAAATCAAAGAGAAAGGCAAATATAAAAGAACTTAGGATAGCACAGCTTCAGATTTACAATGAAAGAGCAATTACTCACATCATGTTCCACAATTTCTGACTCATCACTCTCGTCCCCTGATATAGATTGCAAAGCATGCTCCTGCATATCAGGTAATTCAACTGACTCATTTGGCTTCTCATCTGGTTCAACTTTGTTGGAACATTTAAACTTTTCATTCCGTTGATCTCCACTATCCTTTTTAACCTCTACTTCTAGTTGACTTGAAACCTTGGAAGTATCTAACTTTATATCTTCTTCCATATGTGTACCATTTGTTGTGGAGGAGAGACACCCACCCTGCACCTTTAGATTGCTACCCCCAGCATCTGCATCATTTGAAGGAGTCTCTAATAACTCTGGCTTGGGGGCTAGTAGTGCCTTTCCTGATCCTTCAGGTCCTAAATTACTAACAAAAACTGAACTACATGATAAATTCTTCCTGTCTATATTCTTGTTATGAACGTTTGCTGCTGTACTGCCGTCATCGGCCCCACTAACACATGATATGTTATCGTCATGGCCTTCCACAACCTTGGGATACTCATTTGAGAAGCACTGTGGTTTTGCAGAAAGTTGATCCAGTGCAACATTTCCACCACAGGGCAATTTTGGAAGCATCTCAGAGTCACCTGAGGCATCAGCAGTATCAGAACACCTTATGTTTGCTTTACTTTCCGCATTTTCAGATAAAGAACCATGACTGGAATTAACACTGAGCAGGTTACTTGCTTCACTAGTGGTATGCTGCAAACTGTCACATGCTCTATTTCTGGAGGGCAAAATGTCATCCTCATTGACAGATTTCTGGCTTCTTGTAGTCACACGGCAGTTTTCATCTGAAAATTCATCAACCTTTGACCCCATGCAGGCTCGCTTAAGATGCATACACGATGAACAAGGAGCGGAACACACGTTACAAGTCCCAGACTCTACTCTTGTATGAATCTTCCGTCTCATGGAACGCTTGCCTAATATCTTTTCAGACTGCGATGGTAACTAGGGAAGGAGACAAGAAGGAAATAGCATAATTATGGTGCAGAAAGAAAAGGAGGGAGACACATATAGAACCACAGAAACAAACAAATATGTGAAAACTAAGTTCAAGTTAATAGCACTAAATAAAAACCAAAACAGGGATGACACATCACCTTTCCATTATAAAGCACACTTATATGCATATATACTAATGCATTATAAAGTGACAGATCTAAAGAAGCTAAATCAGATATGCAGCTAAAATTAGTTTTAGATTACAGATATTCCATTTAAATTAATAAAGTTCTAGTTATTGTTGGTGGAAGCAATAACTAGTTCAAATAGGCACTGCTCATAGTTGATAGCAATATAAGTCTTCCTTAACCATAGCTAATTTTAAAAAAAAAAAAATTACAAAAAATTAAAAAAATCAACTCAACTCAATTCAAATAAGCCTTAGTCCCTAGCTAGTTTAGTTGGCCATTTGGATTCTTGTCTTCCATTTTGAGTACAATTTTGCTGGTTCTCCAAATGATTATACCACCTCAAATAAGATGCCCGTGCAGTTTGTATTTTGGTTTGATAAGGCAACCACTTAAAAAGAAAGTATGAAGACTGCAAAGCTCTTATTGTGAGAAGCTCTAGAGTCCAAGAGTGACATACCCTCATAAATGCAATGGCCTAAGACTCATTAGTCAAGCTATACATTTATCTCAACTGGGTTTCCAACAATCCTAAAATCATAAATCTTTAAATATAGTAAGGAACTTATATTTCAAAAGCTATCAGAAGAAGAAAGCATTGTCTGAAGTTTAAGCATTCAAAGAAAATTAATTCTGAAAATGTCCTGGTTTCTTCTAGGATTTACAAAATGAAACTACCAGAGCTTCTCCCTATTAAAAGTCCAAGTTTTCATCGCTGCCCAAATAAAGGTTGATAGAGAGAAGCAAATGAATAATCGACATTTTACCCCAAAAACACAATACACTATTTTTTTTTTTAGCACAATTCATTCTTTCATTCAATTGTTTGCCTAAAGCAGCATTCAAATGCTACTCTAAAAAGAAAAACTATGCATTAACCTGCCACAGCCCTAGCCCAAAGAAAACGCAACAATAAAAAAGCTCTCCAAAATATATACATCTCATCCACTGATATGGATTGATAATCCCATTATTTTTCAATCCCACTCCCAAAATGCAATTTTATGCATGCATGCTTCAAAATCTCAGTCGTCCTCAAATGATACACATTTCCGTGTTATTTCAATTAACAACCAACTTTAGTCTTCATTTATGTCATCTTTCAAGACTATACAATATTCAGATTGTCAATGGTTCATTGGAATTGGCATAATTTAAGTCTACAGTTAAAAATGATATAGAATGCCCAGCATGAAGAATGATACCAAAATTGTTATCCAAACACCCTTCGAGCAACTTCAAAAGAGAATCACAAAGTATAAACTCATAAAAACTTTTAGAGTTCATGCATATATTCAATTAAACAAATTCCACCAAGAAAGCAATTTAGAGAGAACAAACAACCCCACTACAGCTTCATCCACTTAAAGTACTGACGTAACATATACCCCAGTATACTTATTCTTAATATCTTAATTTCACTCCATTTTAGTCTAAACTTGTCTTCTATTCATTTCAAAGAGAGGTAGTGGAGGACTGAAGAAGAAGAAGAAGAAGAAGCAAACAGAAGAATTAAAAACAAAAGACAAAGAACAACTGTAAATTACCCTTTTTTATTTATCTCACCATGTTCTTCTCGATCTCTTGTTCAGTTTCTTCTACAGGTCCTTGCATATGATAACTCCCTCTCAATACTGATGTGATCTAAGAAAAACAAAAACACAAAATATATCAATTCCAATCCCATAGTTCAAAAGCAAAATAAATTAATCAATTCCCAGTTCCCTCATCAAGAAATGAAACTAACAATGAAACCAACCCACTCTTCAAATACCTAAATTTGCAAAAACTCCCAAACAATTCAAATCAATTAAACACATAATAACTTACTAAATCAACAATACAAAAAACTAATTTTCTAAAATAAAAAACCCTAAAAATTACGTGCCTTAGGTTTTTCAATGACCTCCGTCGCATTGTATAACTCAATCACGCTCCGTTTATTTCGCCAAGCTGCCATCCCCAGGCCGCCGCAACCACCAACACCGACACAATCCGCCGCAATCAATCATCAAATCCAATATTTTTATTTTCAATCAACCCCCAAAATCTTCAAAAAAAAAAACCCCAAATTTTTGTGCCAATCCTACTCAATCTCAAATTCAACACACAACCTATCTATCTATCTATCGACCTTAGGGTTTTTCTTTTTCCTAAAAAAACAAACACCAAAAACAGCGCCAACCAGACAATTTATCTCTGCAACTCCTCAGATTTCTCTCAAAAAAGGATCTGATACGCCCAAAAAAAAAAAAATTAAAACAGAGAAATATATGATAATTATTATATATGTATTTCTTATCAATATATATCAATATATATGATATATATGTATATATATAACACTTTCTACTTCTGAGAGAGCTTGAAAATGGCCTGAGTTTTCTTGGGGTTTTTTTTTTCTTTTTAATTGTATTTTTTCTTTTAATTTTTTTGGGATTTACTATTTAACTATTTTTTTTGTATTTCTCCATTTATAGTACTGTGGCTATTCTCTGTCTCTCTGTAGATTTTTTTTTTTTAAAGTCTATAAAGTGAGAGAAGATATGCTTCTTTCTCTCTCTTTAGAAATTAATTAATTAATTAATTTTCTTCTAAAAATTTTATTAAGTTTTTTCTTACTCTTTTTTAATTATTTTTCAGAAAATGAAGTAATCGCCTTTTATCAGAGTCTTCTTCCTTAAAGGTGAAGGTTAAGTAATGTAGTATTACAGCTCTTTTCAAGGTGTAATGGATTAATGGTTCCTTTGCAAATGGCTGATGGCTGATTGGCTGATGGCGGATTAATATTATGTGGTTGATAAAATTATTTATTACTGTTAATATTATGTATTTAATAACTATTATAAATATTAATTTTTTTAAAAAATTTTAAATTTTATATTTATTATAATTTAATTATTTATTTAATTATATTTCATTATACATATTAATTTTAATAATTATTTTCTATTTATAATTTTTCTATATTAAAATAATATGCTTAAATGTAATCAAATTATATAGTAATAATATAAATTTAATATATATATATAGTGTATTTGTATATTCTCAAAAGAAGTGTCAGAAATTAACTAAAGAATATAAATAAAAAAATTAACATATAAAAATATAATTTAATTTAAAAAATGAGAATAATTAAATAATTATATTTAAATAGATAAAATTAATTAAATAATTTTATTTGGATACATGAAAGCTGTCATAAAAATTTATAGAAATTAAATAGTCATCAGTTTCACTCGAACATCTAAACTAAACACCCCTAATACTATGTATGGCAGCTATAGAGAAAATGGAATGAAATGGACTTTAAAGGGAAAGGAGGGGAGGGAAAGGAAAAAGATTAAAAATTACAAATATTGTTTTGTTTGCTAACTTAAAAATAATTAATAAAGAAAAAAAAATGTTAAAAAATGAAATAAAATTTTAAATTATAATGTATTTTAGAAGTTGAAATTTTTCACATTCCAAATTAGAATGTAATGATTTTTACCTTGTATAAGGAAAATGAGGAGAAATAATTTTACTGAAGTTTCCTTTCTTTTCTAAAAATTTTCAATAGATAAATAAGATAAAAATTAATTATCCTTTAATTCCCTTTCCTTCCCCTTATTTTTTCCTTCATCCATAAGTAGTGTAAAAGTTTGAAAGTGCAAGGGATCAAAGATTTGATTCTTATATTTCTCTTTTTAAGTTATTTTTTTTAATATAAAAAATTGAGTTGTGTAGTAATATAACTCCCTCTAAATATCAATAATCTAGATTAATCTTTGTCTTTCTATTTTCAAGTTTAAAAAAAATTATTGATAATTGATAAATTAGTTTATCTCACTAAAATATAACATTTTTAGTAAATAAATTATTTTAAAATCAAACAATTAAATTTTAATTAAATCATACTTAAAATTATTAAATTCAAAAGTAATTTAAAATTAAAATAATTTTATAAAAAATATTTTATATTTTAACTCTACATTTATAAGATCAAAAACAATAATCTCAAAAATAAAATCAAAAACAATAATCTCAAAAATAAAATCAAATAAAAATCATTAATTTAAGATTAAAATTCTACTAAAAAACTACCAATTCCAAATTGAAATTAGAGCAAAACCCACTTGTGGTTTACTTTAATTTTTAATATAATAAATTTTTAAATAAATATATCGTTAATTTTTTAGATTAAAATTATACTTTATATATTGTTTTCTCACCTTCAAAAATCTTTTTTTTAGATTTTTTTTTTTTTTTTAGTATAAGCCAATCACGAGAGACAGAGTCTCGACGCACGTGCGAAGTGAGGAACTGTTGCCAGATTAGCACGTGTGATTCGTGATACGTGCACGTGTATTGACTAGGCACGCGGCTAAGATAACCCCAAACCTAAGAACACGTATGGATTTTACTATCTTGCGCTTGGGGCGTGCTGTGCTAAAACTTTTATTAATTCTTCATTAACACGTAATTAATTAAATAAAATAATATACCAAATATAGACCCAATCAATTTAATATGTTTGGATTCGGTAGGTCATTTGTTTTTTTAGTACATTCATACACACCACGTTTTGTTTAAAAAAAAATATCATAATCATAATTTTTTTAATTTATATATTATTAAATGTTTAATACTAAAAATATTCTATATAAAAATCATTTTTTTATTTCAGTATTTATTTTTAAATTTTATATGCATAACCAATATAAATTTTCTATTTTCAAAAAAAATAAAAATTTCTTATTTTAAATATATATTTTCTATTTCATTTATAATACTCTAATTCTTTTATATTTAAGATATTACTTTCATATTTCATAAAATTTATATCTTTTATTTCAATTAAAATTTCTCTCTTTTTTTTAAACTAAGTTTAACGTAAAAAATTAAAAATTTATAACTTCTGATTAAAAATATACATGCAATCTTGATATAAATAATAACCAAATAAATTTATTATATTAAATTCTTAAAGCCTCATTGTATAAATTATTTGATAAATTTATAGTTTAATTTTTTTTTAAATAATGAAATATTTATATAAAAACTAATATAAATTTATAAAATCTTCTTATTGAACATAAATATAATAATACTTATGTGAGAATTAATAGATAATAGGTGAAAAATAAACATGACATTTAACAGATACATACAAGACAACATGACATTACTCTTTTTTTGTCCTATTTATAAATGTGTGTGGAATTTATCTTCCAAATAGATAATGAGAAATTTTCCTATCCATGGGATTAATTTGGTCCCCAACCAAATTATATTCTATTTGGATTATCTATTCAACTAAATTGATTTTTAAAATTGCAATTGTTTCTTAAAAAGAGCAAGCATTTAAATGTACTTGGAACATTCACTCATAATTATTTAATTTATTTGATATTAGTTTTTATGGTTTTAATCACATACTTTGTATTTTATAAAAAAATATCAAATTATATAATGGTATAAAGTTAAATAATCCATTATATCAAATTTAGAATTTTGATGAAAAATTTTTATATTTACAAATATTTTTCCTTTTCTAAAAAACTATTCATTTGACAAATTTATTTTCTCCAAATTTTATTGTCAAAATCATCTCATGAAATAATATATGCTTTATTCAGATTTTAAAAAAAAGCATAAAAGTAATTGATTTTTTTATCTACGTCACTGATATATAAAATTTTTTATATTCTAACTAATTCAGTTCAATTCAAATAAAACTATAAAAAATAAAGATTTTTTACTAATTAATTTACCACGATTATCTATACAATGATTATAATTCGATATTTTCTTTTTTTTTGTCATAAACAATAAATCATTTATTAAGATCAATAATACATCTTGATGAACATGTAGTAAGAATACAATACAATCAAGAAGTATAAAAAAAAAAACTCTCATTAAAGATATGAAACCGTTCATCGTTATTCTTCAATTGTATTGACAGAACTATTTTAATTTGCAATTCGACGATTTGTTCAACAGTCTTTATACTTCACTCCATAGCGTTCATTAGCCATAAATTGACTCTATAGTCTTTAATTGAATATGATTGTAAATATATTGACAAAAGTTTCATAATAAATAGAATTATAAACTCTATAGAAGAGAATCACCAAAACTTCATAAAAAGATTAATAATTTTAAAAATAAAAAAATAAATTAAAAATTTATATTTATTAAATAAAAAAATAAAATAAATAAAGAACTATAATCGATTTAAAAAATAATCGACAGTGATAAAATATAAAAGCATTTGATGAAAAAATCTAAAGAGACCGAAAGAAAAGAAGAGGGTAGGATTAGGGAGATATCTTTCAATCTGATATTTTCCTCATAAAAGCAAGTGACATTTTTGTATAGGTTACGAGTCCAACAAAGGCATGAGGTGGTAATTTCTTTACCAGACACGATATAATTCCAAATTTGCAAGAGTATTCCAAATGTATCTTTTAATGTGATAATGAAGCAATCAAATAACATAAAATGATGAGGTAAAAAAAAATAACACGGATTAATTTAATAAAAATACCTTAAAAATTTTTCATTTCTTTTAATTGGGATAAATTTTTTATAATTATAAAAATAATAATATTATTATACTTTTTTAACAGTTAAATTTTTTATAATACACAATCATGGTCATTTCAGTGATAAAATATATAAAACATATGTATTTGAGTTTACATAATAAATAAATGATTTTCTTAGATAAATAACAAAAATTGAAATTACTTTTGAAAAAAATTTCGTTGAATTCCACAATACTGCTTCAAAACATATTAAATTATGAAAAAATAATTATAATTAAACATTAATCTTGTTATTGGAAGATGAGAAAATTAAAGTATGAAAAATTAATCAATTTCTTTATTCAAAAACTCAAAAAAAAAAAATTGCCATCACTGTTTATGTTATTATTGTGGCTGATTTCCACCACTAATATTAATCGATGCACCTCATCTACTTGTGCTATATACAACCACTACCTGTCTATTTATTTATCCTTTCTAACAAATTAAATATAAAAAATATATATATATATATTAAAGAAAATTGCGCTACTAATATGATACTAGTCTACTCAACTTTCAGCTAATTTTTTCAAAAAAAACTTTGTATTATACATATTATTTTTTCCATAACATGCCTTATGATTTTGGTTAATGGGTGGTTAAGAGCCTATTGCAGTTTACAACCACCTAATTTGACTAATCAAAACTAAATTAAAATCATTAATAATAATACCTAAGTCAAATTAGTCCTTTTTGGTTAAAGTCTTTTTCAATACTCAATGATCAAATCAATTGTGGTTTAGGAGGCCCAACCATTGTAAAAATGTTAAAATCAAGTCCTATATTACTCAATCCTCTATTATTTGCATTGAATTATTCCAAGTTTTTCATCTAACACAACAATGATGTACTTATCTCATAATTTGGATCACAACATATAAAAAAATTGATAATTAATTATTTAGTCATATACGAGATAATTTTATAAACTAATTGACATAAATTATTTTTTTAATCTAAATTATTGATATTTAAAATTTTTAAAATTTTAACTAATCTTATTTGAACTGAGTAGGACTATAAGTACAATATAAAAAAAAATTCTAATAACTAATTTAATGTAGCATACATTACGATTTGAATCCAAAACATTATTTAAGTGAGAATAACCCTCTTCAACTCATACTAACAATTATCGATTATTATTTTTTATGTTTAGAGATATATAATACATCAAACCATATATTATGGGATAATTATAACTTTGGTGGTGCTACCACTTATTAATAATTGAAATGCTTAAACCAAACTCATAAACCTCTAAAAATTAAATTTATAGACTGATAATAAACAAACATGGATTTTATATTTTATAATATTTTTTTTAAAAAAAAGCTATCATAATATATATATTTTTTTAAATATTACATACACCATCCATAATCTCAAATATATTTGTTTGTGCCATATTTAAAAATTTTAGCTAAAATATTAAGATCATTAAATTAGTGGCTTAATTTGATATTTAGTTAAAATAATAATCAATTCGATTTGATTAGAATTTTGAAGTCCAAAATTAATTAAAAGTCCAACCCACAAGATAAGGAGATTCTGGAATTATTTAGAAGACTCTGAAGATTTTGAAATGCCTTGAGGAAAAAAGATCAGCTTGGGGATGAAGGCGTTTGAGTCACGTAAATTTTTTGCCAAAGAAACGGAAGACTTTTGAACTGCTGGATAATTAATTGGAGGAGTAGCCTGCAAGTAAAGGAGCATATAAAAGCAAGGGGAAGACATATATCATGATCATCCACTACAACATCTACTACATCTACATCAATTTAGAATTATTAGCTAATTATTGTCTATAGTTTACTATAAGCACTGTCTGCTTTATTTTTGTATTAAGCTAACAAATCAATACAATTTCCCTTTTAAGTATTCAAATTGTCTCGTTTATTTACAAATTAGTTTTCATCTGCTTGAAATCCAATTAAATTGTGGTAAAGGAGATTGGGAATCCACAATTATCTAAAAAGAAGTCAGGCCTTATTTTCATGAATTTCTCCTCTGGCACGCTCATAACCAATAATCTTTTGGCACGAACCCAAAACCAAAAATTGGAGAAACAATTTTTGGCACTCTCGGTGGGACCTGTTTTAGCGAGATGATAAAATTATGAAGTGGAAAAGAAGTATCTGATGTTGGAGATTCAACCAACAAAACACCTGAAGAAGTAGGTGATGATTACTCAGAAACACATCAGGTGCCTCATGATCAAAACAAGGATGAGGCGCCTATTGATCAATCAGGTTAGAAACTGAAAGTTGTTGACACTACTGAGAGTTCTGATTCTCATGCTTTTATGAAAATCCTTCAGGATGTGGTACCTCAAATGGTTAGTTCTATGAAACAAAATATTAATACCAGTATGGTTAATTCTACGAGACAAGCAATTGGTGCCAGTCTTGGCAATTTTGAGAAAATATTGCAAAATGTTTTGCAGGAATTTTCTAAAATAAACTTAGCAATCATCTAAACAACATATTGTATCCAAATTAGACACAGCAGAGGAAGACTTTGGTAATTTTGCAAAGATTGCTCCTTCAGTGCAACCAGCTACTGATGAAAGGTATATTCCTCCACAATGGAGGGATAAGGTGGGACTTAATAATAAAGCACTGGCTCCTAACTGCAATAATAGCCGAAATGAAAATAGTAGTAATTCAAATAATAATAAGCCTAACCAAAAAATTTTTGGTAGGACTAACCCAGCTTTGCAGCCTGGAATTTATGAACAGGAAGAAAGAGGCATAGGGGGCAATTTTCCCTGGGGTCGTATGCCTTTTCCCTAGGGCCAAGAACTACTTCCCCAGGGTCATATGCCTTTTCCCCAAGGCCAAGAACTACTTCCCCAGGGACAAAAGCAAAAAACAGGGAGTACACATGAGGAACAATCAATTCCTGAAGGTCAAACACTACTTCCTCAGGAAAAGAAACTAATTCCCCAGGGATTAGAACAAAACACAAAAGGTGACATTTTACCTAAGGAGAAATCACTGTGCCAAACACTAGCTCCTGACTATTTGTCTTCTCCTCAATTCCCAAAGGTAGAAATGAACCTAAATACAGAAAAGGAGACTGAGTTGATAGAGGAAAATTCATTTTCCTCAATGGCATCAACTTAATCTGTTAATATGGATTCAAGAACACTGCTGGATCTTAAAAAGAAAATCAAAGAAAAGGAGGTGGTTAAGCCTTCTAACATGAATCTAAATAGGTTCAAAAGTCATTGGAGGCCAATTTATGACAAAAAATTTTTACCATCAGATAAAAAGCCACCTAATATAAATTCATTAAAAAACAACCATAAAAATAGGCTAATGAAAGATGGAAGGCTACAACTCTGCTCCACCAAACAAGCAGTGGCGAAGGAAGGAGCACAGAAAATTCTCTCAGCCATTGACTCATACTCAGAAGGAAAGATTACAGAGACAAAGGGCATTTGGAGAACAGAAGATTCAACCTAATGCTAAGGTCAAACTCAGGCCTAAAGCTACAATGATCCACTTTCTAACAAAGAGGAGTCCTTGATGCAAAAGTCTGAGGAAGGTATCAACAAGGTCCACACTCGAGGGGCAACTTTCCCAGGAGAAACAGAAGGTGTCATCCAAAAGTCATCAGGATAGGTAATTAATGCAATAATAATTGTTTTTCTAATTATTATTGATGACAAAAAATTCCTTAATATTTTCTTTATGAAAAATCCAAATGAAATGTTGAGCTTTAAAATGGATTATTTTGCAAATCAAATGGTCGAATATTACCTCCCTGGAGGTGAAGCTGAAAATATTTCTCACTATATGGAAAAATAAAAGTTAAAATAAAAAATAAATAATTGGCCTCTATGGCCAAGAAATTGCCATTTGATGGCAATATTTTGCTTTTTGATTTTTTAAAATTTGCTTGATAGCCATTATCATATTTTAAATAAATAAAATTTGAATTTTGCAAATTTTTAGTGTGTTTATATTGCAAGTTTGAGTTTTTGGTGTGTTTCCATTTACTGTTGTTTGTCTCTAGCGTGTTTCTTTAGTGTATGAAATAAATACAGTGATTGGTATTGTGTTGGTGAAATTTCAGCGGCATAACAACTAAAAATTGGGCATTTTAATACATGGTTGTGGTGTATATGTAGTGTGATCAATGATGCAAAAAATGTTGAATTGAAAACAAACAGGCAAATCCCCAGAAGATAAGACAGTGGATTAATCTCCACTGTAAAGAAAGAACCAGAGAAATATCAAGAGAAGATGCAGACAAAGTGCATAATTTCCAAATTTTCAAGCAAGAAAACATCAAAACATAGGCTAAGTGAATAATTAATTTGGCCAAGAAATAGAGCTACCTTGGAAATATAATTTGTCATGAAAATATACTGTATTTTGGCAATTTACTTTACCTCGAGCAAATATGGACAAAATTAGTGTATAAGTGTTTGTGATTTTCATAAGCTACATGCTATTTTAATATTTTGTCTATACTACAATAAATATTGTACCAAGTGAAACATGCAGATTATGCATAGAAAAAAAAAAGCAATATTCCTTTTTTTCCCAAGGGAATCAAGCAAAATAAAGAGGTGTCTCATGTTCTGAAATAAATTGCCAAAAATTAAGCCAAGATTCTTAGTTCTTAAAGCTAAACAAATAATTTTGGCTAAAGAGATAACAAGTGCCAACCCAAGTGCCAAGGTAATTTGAAGTTAAAAGTCAAATTAAATTTACTTTTTGGCTTAAATAATTAACATTAAGCTTGTGATTTTTAACTAAGCATGCATATGGCCATGTTAGAAGGAGAATAAAAGCCAAAATTTAATGCATGAATTTTTGGTTAAAGTGGTGGAATATTTTAATGCCAAATTTTAAATTTTCTTGGAAGAAAACTAATGGCAAACCAAAATTTAAAATATTTTGGTTAAATAAGTTTGGCTAGCCAAAATGCTTAGGAAATTTGGTAAAATTATACAACATTGACCAAGCATATAACGTAAACAAATCACAAGATTAAGGTGGCCAAGACATGTGTAAATTTTCAGATACAGTGAATGCATTTATTGCTAGAATACAGTCAAAGAGCCAAAATGTAAATTTTCTTAAGGTTGGCTAAGTGAGAATAAAAGAGATCAAAATTATTTTGGCATGAAAGTTGCCAAAATATAGCCTATAATTTTTGGGTAAAATATATTTGCCTATCTCAAGCACTCAATGGTAGTGAAATTTTGATCAAACAAATATTGATTAAAATTTAATCACAAGTGAAATTCTTTTCAAAGAACGAGTGTTCCAAAATTGGTGCAAATAAAGCATCAATAACTCCAAGTAAAATTGAAAAAGTGGCCAAAAGCAATAAAAAAATGTTTGACTAAGAAGGGAATTAATTGAGGCCGATTAATACAATTAATTTTTGGCCAAATGAGATTCAATTATCAATTCTATAAAGAACATCATTTGTTCTAAAATAAATTCAAGTCATGGATCATACATAATCCCATCAAAATCACAAGCTCATTTCAATGTTAATTCTCCAAAAAAAAAAAGCAAATTTGAAATTAGAAGAAAAGAAATTCAAATACCTCTTTTTAATGGGTTTTGGAGTTTGATTTGCTTTGGGGAAAATTAGCCACAAAATCTGGCCAAAAGGGACAACAGTGCGTGAGTGGAGGTGACGACTTGGGGCTACTCATGGTTGGACAGCAGCTTGCTACTGTGAGCAGCGTGAAGAGTAGGTCGCAATCTGCTCCTTGATGCGATAAGTAGAGCTACTGCTCTATAAAGGCTGACGTCGCTGGTGTAGAGGTGAAGGTGGCAGCAGTTTCAGGCGAGGTGGTGGCTTGTGACGACTTCTCTTTAGCTAAGAGACTTGGGGCTGTCGGTGTGAGCAAGCAAATGAAGAGAAAAAAAAATGAAATGAAAGAAAAGAGAACAAGAAAGAAAAGAAAAAGAGAAAAAGGAAAGAAAAGGCCACGTTATGGATTATTCGACCAAAATCTGATTATTGACTAATTTTTGTTTTGGTTGCAATTAAAATTTTAAGGCCATATTTAATAGTATGATGTTGGTCAGGTTTATGTGAAGTCAAAAGAAAAAGAAAAAAAATATTTTATTGGATAATGAAGGTGACCACATTAACCAATTAAAACTTGTTTTTTTTGGTTAATGCTTCTTCGTGAAGCATAAGTTATAGTCAGCATTAAAAAAATTTGAGAATATATATATATATATTCATGAGCTTTATTTTACATGTAAATTAGTATTGTATTACCCAAGCTAATTACATGCGGGGGGTATTGTTTGTGTCATATTTAAAATTTTTTGCTAAAATATTAAGATTATTAAACTAGTGGCTTAATTTGATATTTTAGCTAAAATATTAAAATCCAAAATTAATTAACAGTCCAGCCCATAAGATAAGGAGATTCTGAAATTATTTAGAAGACTCTGGAGATTCTGGAATGCTTTAGGGAAAAAATATCAGCTTGGGGATGAAGACGTCTGAGTCACATGAATTTATTGCCAAAAAAATGGAAGACTCTTGAATTACTGGAGAATTAATTGGAGGAGTAGCCTACAAGTAAAGGAGCTTATAAAAGCAAGGGGAAGACACATATCATGATCATCCACTGCAACATCTACTACATCTACGTCAATTTAGAATCATTAGCTAATTATTGTCTTTAGTTTACTATAAGCATTGTCTGCTTTATTTTTGGATTAAGCTCTCAAATCAATACAATTTTCCTTTTAAGTATTCAAATTGTCTCTTTTATTTACAAATTAGTTTTCATCTGCTTGAATCCAATCAAATTGTGGTAAAGGAGATTGAGAATCCACAATTATCTGAAAAGAAGTCGGGTCTTATTTCAAGAGGAATTTCTCCTCTGGCACGCTCGCAACCAACAATCTTTTGGCACGCACCAAAAACTAAAAATTGGAGAAACAATATCACTAACCACAAATCATAATCCATGTAGGAAATATATAGTACAACCATGTTCCATATGGAATTCGAACCTAAGACCTCAATTTTGGAGTATCATAATATTTTGTTACCACTAACTTAAAGATTCGTTTTAAATAATTTTTTTAACAACAAAAATTTGATATTTTATTAAAATTGATCAAGGGTTATAAACATAGATTGATTGATCTTCTAGGAAAAATACATATAAATAAATTACCAAAATTTACGAATATCAATACAACATAATAAAAAAGTAAACTAAGCTTGCTAATAATGGACTTTATGACTCATCTTTTAGTAAAAATCATTAAACTAGATAGGTACAAATTGTACAAATGGATTAATTGACCGCGTCAATGTGAGAACACCATCAACTCACTATAACTAGCAAATTAGTTAGAAAAAAGTTATAGATTTATCAAAACCCATAAAATAGATCGAGAAACATATGTTATTAATAGATCAAATCACCAAAATATCAAAGGTAACAAATTTATCAATTAAAACCTCACTAACAGGAGGTACCACAAGCAAAATAAAATAGAACTACCATAGATCTATGGCCTATTGATACAAAAAATTACAATCTTTTTGAGCTTTTGTATATTTATAGCAAAGTTTAAAATTTGACAAAACTAGCCCAATTAGACATATTATTTATAATTTTAGCATAATTATGATTTAATCATGAATTAATAAATAAATATATATACACAAAATTTGAGGTGAATTAGTTAATATCTATTGTTATAGTTTTACATTCATATGAAAACTTAAAATAGGTAAAAAACAATGAATATAGTCTTACTAATTAAATAAATTTCTTATTTCTATTTTTATATTTTTCTTAAATTATTGGAATTAAAATCTAACTAACTATCATAATTAGTATTTTGATGATGTAGATATGAAATTCATAAGAATAGAGATTAGCTATTTTATCTTAAATATTATATATTGATCAAATTGTAATTGTACTAAAATTGTAAATAATTTGTCAAATTAAGTTAGATTTGTCGAGTTTAAAATTTGGTATAAATTTATAAAAAATTTAAAAGGTTGTGATTTTTAATACCAATATGTCTAGATTCATTATATATATGAGAAAAAAAAATGAAAGAGGTGAATTTGGTCTAAAATGATCAAAACCATCTCAAAACCACTATAATTTAAAGGAGATTTTGTAGAGACGTGGAAAAAACTAGAAAAGAGAGAAGGAGAGATTTTTTAAAAAAAAAAATAAGGAGAGACCATTTTGAATACATTGTACAAAGAAATTAAAATTAAAATTAAAAGTTCTATAAAAAATTATCTTTTATAATTTTAGCAACATTTTATAAAATTATTTTTGAATAAAATATTTTTTAATTAATACATGAATTAAAATTACGAATTTGAGTAATTTTAAAAAATAATTACACAATTAACTACAATAGAGACCCAATTTAAAATTTTATAATTTTAAAAATAAAATTTATAAATATTACATAGATATTAAATAAACAAATTCTTACAAAACGCTTTGTAATAATTGTTTGACAAAAGCCAAAGAGTAATAAAAAAAAATGGAAAGAGAAGTAGCTGACTAGTCAAATGGAGATCAACTGTAAAAACAACCACAAAAACAAAGAAAAGAAGGAAGCAAAGAAGCAGTGAAACAATTAAAAAAAAAACCTCAAAAACTGAGGGAGAAACAGAAAAAAACGTTAAAAACTAGAAGAAAAGAATCAAAAAAATCATAATTCATTTTGGGTAAAGAATGAAAAGAAAAAAAATTCAATCCTTTTTTAGATAACAAAAAGAATAAAACTCTCCTCTGCTCGCTTCTTCTTGTACTCTGTCCCTCTTCCTTAAGTGTATATATATAAGAGAAAGAGGAAAGTTATGTAGAAGAAGATAAAAATGAATGAATAGTAACAGTTGCTTCTAAGATAGATGCAGCAGAGGGAGGGTTAATATTAAGTTACAAGCTTTGAGCTTTTTTTATTATTGTTATTGTTAGTGTTTTTTTCTCTTTCGGGACAGAGAAAAGATTTGAGCTTTGAGCTTCTTTTACGAGTGATCTGATCGGTTCGGTGGGTTTCTTGCAGAAATTCAATAAAAAGAACTGTTGGGTTTCAGCTATTTAAGGTATTTTCTTGAATGGGATGTTGAATTTGGCATTCTTGAATCTTTCATTTTAGCTTTCGTATCTGTGTGTGTGTTTGTGTTGGGTTTAATTGATAATTGTCTTGCCTGTTACTATTTAACTTGATAAACTGGATGCTTGTAGGTTTTTTATGGATTCTTTTTCAAGTCAATTTCGTTTCTGTGTCGTGTTTGTTAACGTTTTTTGAGTTTTTATGCTAATTTGGACTATATTAGCTTTGAGGTTTTTATTTTGGGCTGTTTGTTCAGAACGCAGGCTGATTACCATGGTGTTCAGAGATACACTCAAGGAACCTAAAGCGAAGGTGGAAGGTGCTGGTTGTGATCCGCTGGTAACACTTAGTTTGCAGAATTGTACTGCCTCTAATACTCCCATGAATTCTGAGGAAGATTTAGGATGTTTCCAGAAAAATTTGCAGTCTCTAGCTTGCAATCTTTTATCTAGAAATGTTAATCTGAATGATATTGAGAAAGGGTTTCTTGAAAGCCAGATGCTTGCTTTTGATTTGAACCAGATCCTGCTCAAGGAAATCAGAACTGTGGCAATGAGCAGAACCAGAGAGAATCATGATGGCCAAGCTTCAGATGATAGTTTCTTGCCTGGTCTTCATGATGATACAGCATTAGATATCTTGGCTTGGAGCTGCAGATCAGATTACCCTAATCTGGCTTGTGTCAATAGGAAGTTCAGAGCATTGGTTGGAAGTGGATACTTATATAGATTGAGGCGGCAGCTTGGTTTTGTTGAACACTGGGTTTATTTGGCCTGTATTTTAATGCCATGGGAAGCATTTGATCCAGTGAGGCAAAGATGGATGCAGTTGCCTAGGATGCCATGTGATGAATGTTTTACTTATGCGGACAAGGAGTCCCTTGCAGTCGGAACTCAACTGCTTGTTTTTGGTCGTGAGCTGTCAGGATTTGCCATTTGGATGTACAACTTGCCATCTCATGATTGGTCCAGATGCAATTCTATGAACTTACCTCGTTGCCTGTTTGGTTCAAGCAGCTTTGGAGAAATTGCCATTGTTGCAGGAGGAAGTGATAAGAATGGATGCATTCTAAGGTCTGCCGAGCTTTACAATTCTGAATTGGGTGCGTGGCAAGCTTTGCCAGACATGACCTTGCCGCGTAAGCTCTGTTCAGGCTTCTTTATGGATGGGAAGTTTTATGTCATTGGTGGTATGTCTACCCAAACTGAATGTTTAAGTTGTGGCGAGGAGTATAACCTTGAGACAAGAATATGGAGGAGAATAGAAAACATGTACCCGGTCTCTAGTGTGGGTCATCCAGCCATGCGTTCACCTCCTTTAGTGGCTGTTGTAAATAACCAACTCTACTCTGCTGATCAATCAACAAATGAGGTCAAGAGATATGATAAAAATAATAACACATGGAGTGTTGTTAAGAGGTTGCCAGTTAGGGCCGACTCTTCTCATGGTTGGGGATTAGCATTTAAAGCATGTGGTAGCAGTTTATTAGTGATTGGAGGGCATAGAGGCCCTGAAGGTGAAGTTATTGTGCTGCATTCTTGGGATCCACAGGATAGAAGTATGGATGGCCCAGAGTGGAACGTTCTTGCTGTCAAAGAACGAGTAGGTGCCTTTGTATACAACTGTGCGGTAATGGGATGCTGATGCTGTGGCACATACTTGTCTTTGGTGCAAACTACTTATGCACGCAATCAAATGCTAAATTGATTGGGGAAGGTGGTACTTGTTTTTCTTGGTATAATCTTGGTTGAAAAGGTTACAGCGTTAACTTGTAATATTTTTGTATTCTTGGTGTTTATTGATTTTATGGCATTTAGATGATCATAATTGACCTCACATCGACATTGAGAATTCATAATGATTCTAAGCGCTGCTTTTTCATTCATAATAACAGATTAAAATGGTTTACATTCATTCTTGTTGAATGCCGTTCTTGCTTGTCAATTGAATTGTTATTTGTGGTAGTGGTAGCTGTACACTACTACTAATATGTCTTTACTGTTGATTCGTGTTTCGTTCCTGCGCTTACTCTCTTTGTAAGTTCGTTCTTGGAAGCTTAAATATGCTTTTTATTGTTTGATGGAGATTATGTGAAAGCTTCAAAGATGATGATGATATTGTATATAGCTTAATGTCCTACACAATTTTGTGTTAATTGACGGTGGCCGAAAAGTTGAGGGATTTAACTGAACAATGATGTGGATATACACTTACTTTGATGCTCTTAACTCCATCCCTCATATTTTCAAGCCTTGCTGTTCATTTGAGTCTAAAACAGAACCAATCCTTGGGAAAACCAAAACATATAATCCTTATAGGAATGTGGGCAAGAGTGTTGAAATTGTTTTGATGAATCTTGTATAAGGCTGGAGGATTAGTCGCATACTTTGAAAAAAAAATTTGCATTGCTTGGATTAGCCTAGGTGGTTTAGCTTTTGGTGAATAATTTTCTGAGATATATAAATCCTCGTTTGGATTTTAATCAGGGACATTTCTTAGCAGAATAGACATTAGGCATTTTGAGTATGGGGGATCAGTCAATGATCAAGAAAGGTTATCCATTTCAACCTGAATTGATATCGGAAACTTGATTTGTAACTTTCAGCAGTTTGTCCAATTCCTTCTGCTATTCTGCAGGGAAGAGGAGCGTGTATTTGAAGAGCAGAGAACTAAGAGAATGATACAGAACCAAGGTTTGTGGATTCTGTACTATACTTTGTGTCACCCTCATATCGTCTTCATTTGCCACCTAGAATATCATTGTCCTTTGTTCCTTAGCAGAATCTGAGTCGTGGAAGTCAGGAGAATCATTTGTGAAATATTGGTCTGTACTGAGTAGATCTTCAAAAAAAAAAAATAGCACAAAATCACTGCCATTGTTTTGTTTTGATCTTTGAATTGTTGTACTTCATGTGCATTTTCAGTAAGCTCCAAAAGCTTCTTTCAGAGTCTCTGTCTGTAGTGGGATTCTGATAGTTAAGGCAAATGCTACTGGTAAAGCATATGTAGGTGTATTGTTTCAATTAAATAAGCTGGCTCTTGTTCTATACATTTTTTTGTTTGTTTACTTGGTATGATTGGCAACATTTATAGCTAGACAAGAAGGCTGAAGGGGCAAGAACCCAAGTTTTTTATTTGCAGTTTTGCAGCAAGCCTCAATTTCTTTCTTTGGATACATAATGATCTTTTAGGCACTGTATTTATGAGCTCAGAAAGCAAGCAATGTATTGAAAATCAATGTTAAGGAAAGAACTTGCTTGCAGAGTCAGAGTTGTGACATTTTTTTTGGGTTTGTGATAGTTATGTAGCTGAAGTGGCAATGTGCTGCCTGCTCAAAAATATTTATTCCCCAGCTGTAAGTCATGGTTTTGATGCTGTCTTTTCTAGTGCTGTAGCCTACTCAGCCTTTACCTACTAAGCTTTTGAAAATAGGTATTAGATGCCATGCCATGCTGAAGACCTTTATAGATAGCAACCTGTTATATATTTTTGATCAAAGGTGTCACTTGCTTCTGCTGGCAACATTCTGTAAAGGGTTCCTGTCTCTACTCTCTAGACTCTAGAGCCTCAAGTGGTATCCCATTTAATACAAAATTAAAGTTTCGACAAGAAATACATTGCATCCACATCATTTTCAAAGAAAAAATTTGTCCCTTTTTTATTTTCTTGTTTCATTATTAATTAATCTATGTTTTTTTTTATTCAATCAAGTAAGGTATTTTATCTGAACCCATTACTTTTATACCG
This sequence comes from Mallotus repandus, assembly GCA_949671775.1. Taxonomy (NCBI): domain Eukaryota; kingdom Viridiplantae; phylum Streptophyta; class Magnoliopsida; order Malpighiales; family Euphorbiaceae; genus Mallotus; species Mallotus repandus. The sequence goes on along the minus strand of CATIWM010353398.1, from coordinate 15,487 downwards.
TAAAAAGAGCTTTTTGTCATCAATCAACGTTCTTGTTTCTGATTGATACATAATTTTAACTATTAATATAAATAAATAAATTCATTTGATTGTTCAATTTCAGAATTTATTTTATTTTTAAATAAAATTTATGTCTCAAATTTATTTAAATTAAATATATTTTATTAATAAAAATTAATTTAATTTCAAACAATTTAACAAAATTAAACAATTAAAATTTAAAATGAATTTCACATAATTTTTATTTAAATCAAATACACTTAAAATAAAGATATATACGGTGATTAAGCAGGGATGGATTTTAATATAGGGACACCTGCCCTACTACTACCACCAAAAATCTCTTTAAAATTTTGTATAATAAAAAAAGTTTTCTTTTAAAGTTAATTCTTTACATTTACATATATAGTCAAACTTTAAATTCGTCTAAATGCTAATTTTTGCTTATTAATTTGAATTTTCATTATTTATGAATTGCTTAGTAATTTAATATTTTATATAAATTAATTTATAATCAGCTAATATTTTATAAATTAATTAATATAATATTTGAACTAAAATAATTTATTAATTATATCTAATTTCATCTTTTATTTGAATTGGGTGTCCATTTTTAGAAATAACATTTGAAAAAAGTTGAACTAAATATAATGAAGATTAACTTTTTACTATCTATCTTTTTAATATCAATATTATTATTTACATAATATATTTGCGACTCCTTATATTTGGTATAATTTGTCAGTTTGACATCTCAACTTATAGTTTTGTCATTTCAACACTTAAATTTGTCTAAAATGCAGTAATTTGAACTAATTTAATGACATAATGCATTTACCACCTCCTGTCTTTTTTGTTAGTTTGAAATTTCTATTTGTAGTTTTTAGTCAGTTAAACTCTTAAGATGTGACACACGGTGATTCGTTATTACATGTCACGGCAGAAGTTTCAAAATTATATTTTGAATAAATTTAGGTTTAAAATAGTAAAACTATAAATTGAGATGTTAAACTGAGAAAAAAGATAAGTACAAATAGTCATAGATGTAATATGTTTATTATTATTATTATTGTTGTTGTTATTAATGCACATATATTCATTTAAATTAATTGCCCTTAATAAAATCTCAACCCGTCTTTAAGAAGTTTTTTTTAAAACTATCAATATCCAAAGCTAATTACATTCAAATTAATCCAATTTGATTATGGTAAAATTACAGCTTTGTTAACTTCATTATAAAACTTCTATGAGCTTGTTAATGCATATACATTCTTAGTTGTGCAGACATTTTCAATGCATCCTCTTCATTAAAGAGTGTAGATATCATTTTGAGATGAGCTAATATGTGTTAGGGAACATGTTGTCCATTAGTTGTTAATGTTTCACCAGCAAGCATTTATGGTCTTTCACTCTCTTTCATTGGGTAACTGCATTTTGGCTGTATAGCATGTTATCCAGAGTTTTTATCTTGCAATAAACTATAATTTTTGACAAAATTCTCAGAATAATATAAGTTTTACACTTAAATATTTTCTAAATAAATAAATAAATTGTCATTGAAAAATCTTTTAGATAATGTTGCCATAAGGTTCAAATAATATAAAAACGCTAAAAAAAAAGAAAGAAAGATTAGAGCATGTTTTTGGGTATTTAATTTTTATTTTCTATCCTTAAAAATTTAACTTATACTTTTTCATTTTTTGTAATTCAAAACTTCAATTTCTTTTTTTTTTTTTGACAACTTCAATTTCTTTTTATTAAGGTACTATATTACTAAGGTGAGTAGGTGAGGATTAGACCTTAAGGTTTCAAATTTCATCCATGTTAACACCAAGGTTTAGCCTTTGTCGATTTTATGGATGAGCCTCATATTTGTGGATTTCACGACTTTAGATTATATCCCTTAGTGGCTAATAGTCGTGACTCATATGAAGTCAATAAAGATATTGTCAAAAATAAAAATAAAATACTATATTAGTCCCATCATATAATGGTTACTATTTTAGACTAGGAAATGTTGTTGTGATCTAATTGGTTACTCATTTGATTTTTATTACAAAATTTTCAAATTTTCTAATCAAGACATCTAAAAACTATGATCCATAGGACCATAGCACCTAAAAAAGGAAAAGTACTGAGGTCTAGGTCAAAATAATATGTGGTGAGGACGATGACGAGACAGTCTCGTTCGCAACTATAGATTATTTTTAGCTACAATTTTTTTATTTAAAAAAAAAAAAAACCACCCTAGGGAGGGACAGTAATTGATGTTATTACATCACTCAATCAACGTACTTTCTTGTTTTTGAATATTAGAACAAATTATTTAATTTTCTACTGTAAGGGAGAACAGAGCAGGGTAACTTTATTATTGTTTTGTAAACCAAAGGAAAAGCATGCAATTGACTACTTGCATTATCTTTTTTTTTAAAGTGTTGTATCAGGTAGTTAACATGTAATTATACAAAAAAAAAAAAAAAAAAGAAGTTATGCTGAAGAATAATTGAATTTTTTAGTCCATCGGGATAGAATTGAAAATTTGTTTATCTCGACCGGATAAAAATTATTTCTGTTCAGGTTTGATTTAGGCCAGGCAAGATTTTTCCAAATAATTTAACTTACTGCATTCATCTAATCCCATGTTTAGGAGACCCACAACCTAACTGTAAATAGGTAGGTGTGTGAGGAAAAACAGCAAAATTGTGAATCATCTAATATCTCTCAAAAGCTTGGAGCAATAATTGCATGCAATTGGGATGAAAATACATGTATACAACACAACGGAAAGGGGTGATGATAAGGGGAAAAGTAAGTAATGAACTGAAACATTAATAGTTATAGAAGAAATGGGCAATTATGTAATGTTAATTAAAGTTCTGATAAAAAAAAAGTTCAATATGTAGATTAACAAATAAATATTTGGGAACCATCCTAATAAATCTATACATAAAAGAGAATCAGAGTTGGCCAAACTGTCCAATGGTGAACTGTAACTGAGATCAGCACCAGACTTGACCGCCGGTGAAATTCCTCATCAAGACCAGAATCAATGATGATTGATGCTAAACAAGAATCAGGATTTACTTCAACGGATACTTTTCATTCGACAAATCAATGGAATTTTGTTTCTCTGTAAAACGTTATAATCTATCAAAGTTGATTTTTTTAATTGTTTCTATTACACATGAACTATATACAAAATAATGGCATGCCAAAATCATACATTGGTCCGTCAACCCTTGTTGGCAATGTAAAAATCCTTGTCTGCAGTGTCTTATAATTTTTTCAAAATACTTGTCTGCAGCGTCTTATAATCTTTCACAAGTAATTTTTTATCTGCAATGAGCCATCGATATTGATTAATAACTTCAGACCAAAGAACAAAACAGTGACATTAAAAATTTTAGAAATGCAGAAACGAGAAAATATTAGACATGTATAATTGGAAGTGATGCGATAAGAAATCAAGTGAAATTAGTCATAAATGATGTGAAAATGTACCATGTTTGGCCTTCAAATGGTAATTAAAATCTAGTAAGTATGCTCCCTGTTCCACAAACAGAAAAGCATGTTAAATAGTCGGACCGTGAAATTTAGGTTAAGGTTGACCTTAGTACTATTTTCGACACAAGCTTACTAGAATATGTCATTAGTTATACTGATTGGTCCTCAGCAAATGATTATGACATCAACCATGGTCATTTCCTACACATCTGTATAGTTGCATTAATTAAAGATTCGGAAATTGAGCATGTAACAGATCCCCATGGGGAAACGTCAATAGCAGCTTCAATTGATCTTGATCCAAGAGAAAAGAAAACACTGCATTGTCTGATACTTACAAGAGTATATCAATCGATTGGATGTTTATCAGACTGGCGAGATGTATAATGTGCAGAAAGCAAAAGCAGAGAAAGGAAAGCACTTGCTACAAAAATGGCATCAAACCACCGGTGATAGAAGTCAAACTGAATATCTCCACCCAAAACATCTGTTATAATCATTCTGCCAAGGGATAAAATCTCATGTAAAATAAAAAATAATTAGCAATAACTCAAGGATTGGACATGCATCAATAATCAAAGAAAGTTAAAGTACTGAATCAAACCATCGTTATACCTGTATTCATTTGCTAAGCTTTTCCTGATTAAAAGAATAGAAGAGACGAAATACATTCCCATAATTTCAGAGAGAAAAAGCACAACATTACTTGAAGATCCACTCCCCACCCTGGAAACTGCAAAGAAAAACTACAGAGCCAAACACTGAAAGTCAACAGCTATTACTTTTATCTGGATTTGGGATGGCGCTGACTAAGTTCACCCAGCCAAAATGCTGTATAATATATATGTAAATGAACTTGGCAAGCCTTGACCAAGCTAAACTATGAGAACAAGTTAGATTGAATTCAAAATTACAGCTAAACTAGACGCAACTTCTTTCTCTTTCACTCTTTTTAACTTTCTATGTGAATTCAACATTCACATGGACCAATTATGAACAAGCTCCAGGCTGGAATCCAGTCATAGACATCAGAAAGAAAGACATGCCATTTTCTCTTTAATGAGTTCAAGCTATTCTAAAAGAAATCATGATGGGCAACTGCATAATGAAGATCTTCTAGTGCATAAATTGCACAAGCAGGAAAGAAAGCAAACTTACCTTCATTAGATTTGTTAAGAACCCTCGAACTGATATAACCACCAAAACTCCAATGAATAACAGTGAAATGTACTGTACAACAAAAGAATATGTAAGATAAAAATGCCCTTAGCCAGGCAACATATTTCACAGGATTCAACAAGACTGGAAGGGAGGCACCACGAATCTCATTTTTATGTAATTTGAATATTATCCCCTAAATACTTGGAAATTTACCCCGTCTTATCACACAAGAGCACTACAATCATTTAGGTGTATTGTGAAAAAAAAAAAGAACAGACCTGCGACAGTAATGCAGCATTGATTCCTATATCAAAGAACTGCAAAAATATGCTAATAGTCCTTGTCACAGGATCTACTGAACCAGCCTGTAAAACGATTATTATTTAAGATTACATGAATTAGGAAAAAAGTGGTTCAATAATATGAAAGTGTAACAAATTTAAAATATAGAGCATAACAGATGAGATCACTGAGGGACAGAAATTACCTCCTTGAAAATAACGCTTTGTAAAGACTGCAAAAGCAAATACAATAATCAGTAAATTGAATGAAGGATATGAATCATTTGCATTGACAATTGCATGAAGGGAGGAAAAAAAGCATTGCCTTACAGTCAAGCTAGGTAACAAGACTTCCGTTAAATGAAATCTAACAATTTAGGTCCCAAAAATAGAGAACAAGGGTGCATCAGAACGGAGAGTAGGATAAAATTTACCAGCAAATCAGAAGTTTTCTGTTTGATAAGGTAGTCAAGGTTAGAGATGGAACATGTTTTTTCCTATTAAAGTCCGGTTTGTCTTGGTAATTACTTTCACATTCCTAGGAAAACTTCCTGGAATGATGTCTTGTATTCTAAAAGAAATTGACCTAAAAATTATGAATTATTATCCAGCAATGCAGTAGCCCATACCTTAATCATCTTATATACACAATACACAGAGCAAGCATAGCCAAGTAGATTCTGCATGTGACCCCTCCAAGTGCGAGAAAAAGCAGCAGCCTCCTACAATAAATCATTAACCAAAAAAATCAAAATTGTTTGATTTAGAAAACCATTGATTATAAAACAACATACATGAGCGCACTGATTGCTCTTATGTACTTTTTCCTTTCCTCTTTTCTTTTGGCTTACAGGGCTTGTTGATTAGCTCTCTTTTATTAAAAATGAATGAGTTTATATCCATTTTTTCTTTTAATGCTATGAAGATAATATTTTTACATTGAGAAATGCTCCATCTTTTTATTAATTGAATTTCACTTTAAGAATACAGCAAAGAAGATTTCATTAAATGGCTTTAGAAGTATATTAATGGTTGACGAGCTTGCCAGGTGAAATGCAACAATAATAGTAAATACCACATGATACGAAGCAACACAAGAAATAGTATTAACTCTATTTGTTTGTAAAAGATCTCATGAGAAGGAGCACAGGAACAAATTTTTCCCAAAAGATCAGCATTTTTATGGGGAGGATGATGTGTTTCAAAACTTCAAGGTATTTAATAAGATTTACAAATTCTAGCTTTATTAAGTCTCACCAGAGATACCTTACAGTCACAGCTTTACTCATTAGATTATCAAACCATTATTAATTCAACATGTAAGTCCAGCCTGTGGCATATGTATAAGATATTAAATAATTTCAATTTTTGTCCCTACACTCCTAAGGAGTAACCAGAATGAGAATGGAGTTAATTAATTAGATGTACTGCAAAAGCATGTCCTAGACAAAAACCTTAGCTTGACGAAGCTCATAAATTTCCAAGAAAAGTTGCTTTGAGAGCTCTTCCAAAGCTTGCACCTCAGCTTCCATATTTTTAATATCTAGGGAATAAAGGGAACAATATCATTAACAACCAACAAAAGGAAAAAATAAACAGTAAAGCAGATGTAGAACAAAACATTTAGAGAGCAGATGATAATGCTTAAATTGTGAAATAAACTCTTCTGAATTTCAGCAATGCCACAAAAGTATTAGAAAGAGCTGCCTGACATTTCAGAAACAATACAGGGAACCTGATATTTCAGAAACAATACAGGGATAAAAAACTAATGCAAGCCAGAAAATAGTCTGACAAGTTTGAAAATGAAAATTTATCAATAACCTAAGACACCTTGCAAACATTTTTACTGCTAAATGCACATGTTTATGCATTCTGAAACACCCTATTGTAGAAATCCAACTGACTTAGAGAACACAGGGCGGGACCTGGAATGCCAAACGGTGACAAATGCTCTAACTTATAACTAAAAGCAAGCAGCAAACTAAGAACTGTGTAAAATAGATGAATGAAAACCTATCTAAAACCACAACATAAAATGTAGAATACTTATGATTGCAGGGAAAAGGTAAGCAATGGTCACCTTGCTCCTTTTGGTCATCTTGAACTGATCGTACAACCGTTCCAACAATCCGTTTGAAGAAAGATCTGGCTTTTAACTTCTGCAATGCACAACATAAAGTGAGCAATATCCATCTACTAGGACTTGTAAAATCATTTTCAGTGCCAACTGCAAAATGTTGGGTTGAAGGAAAAAAAAAAGATAGGTTGGGATAATAGAAAAGTTTTTAGGTTTCTGCTGATGTGCTAAGTAGATTCCAACCTAAACGGATATCAGGTAATGTAAAGAGATTTGACCTTTTCAATGAAAGAGTTAACACTTTTAGAATATCCAAATATACTTTTTAGAATCCTCCAAAACAGCACAATCAACTACTTGTGGCCCTCAGAATGTCTTCCTCCACTTATTATGACTGCAAGCTCAAGACTTTCTACATGATGAATTGTTGTTTTCTCTTTTGAATAAATTGTTTTAACATGCATGGGATTATTTTTTAGCTTCGATAAAAAGCATGTCCATTTGAGAAGGACTAAATTTGAAATATCAAGCAATCAATTAGTATAAACCTTCAAAACTGCCACTCTATTAAATGCACATTGATTTCTATAATGGCCACCTTCAAAATTTGATACTTTTTGCTTACATTTATTAATATTCAGTTATAGAAGCACATGCAGCGATATATCATCAAATACAACATCAGGAGCACAATTCCTTAATAGATGAATGATATTTGGACAATAACGGGACATTAAATATGAGTAAATCACAAGTTTTGCATCACAATTAGAACACAAGAAAATCTCATTAAAATATAAAAGTTTAGATAAAATGTGGTGAAAATCTGGCATCCACAGGTTGTTGAAACAAAGACATCATACTAGCATAAAAGTAACATAACAACAGATATAGAAGGATAAGAAACCTCCTCTGATCCTTGAATTCGCTCCATCTCCATTTGAGAAATAATAATTTTCTTTTTCTTTGCAATACAAGTCTCAATTGATTGCATTAATTGTCTTTCCAAAGACTTGATCTCTGATTCTTCAATTTCTCTACCACATGCAGGATATATAATCAGTAATCACAAGATCAGACAGGGAACAAAAAGAAAAGTTGCATAAAAATTCTATTCAATACCAAGACAATTTAGTCAAACATCAGACTATACAAGAAAAGCCTTGACCAAACAAAATTCTCTATAGCTTTGGAGTAAGCTTAAGGGACCAACACACTTGGTTTGAAAAGCCATTTTGTGAGAAGATAATACAACACTGACACGAAATATGGAGGTGTACTTTCACAATATCAGAACTGTATTACGTATTTGGAAACATACACTGGCTAGCTAGTAAGTACATGCTGAAAATTTTTGGGTGTAGTCCACATTAGTTGAGGGCATCACTCATTTACCAAAAGATATGGTGAAGTACTTTGCTTGATCAATTTATACAGATCTTTATCCACTTCCGTTTATCTAGTGATGAAATATTTCAGCTACACTTATGGAATGAACCTCGAAACTGTTCATGTTAAAACTAATAAGAACATAGCGACTGAGGAGGCTTCATTATCTAATAAAAAATCTTTTCTATTTGCCCATATTTTCTTTGCTATTTCCAATCTTCATTTGTAATTTTCAATTATTAGTCATAGGTCAACATCTTTCTACATCATCTCAATTTTATTTGGTCAGCTCAATATCCCACAACATACTCAGCTGTATCATGTCACTGATTAAGTGCAAATTATGGTTACTCCAGAAAAAAGAAAATACCTTCTTCAATCAGACAGCTAGATCAATAAGATGGAAAATCCATTCAATTGGTTCGGTATAATCCGAATTCCAATCATGCCACAGACTGACCAAGCTATACAACAAGTGATAGCACAAATCCCACACCTAGGGACCTTGAGGTTGGAATTACCAAGTTCCAGGCATTTTTATTACCCTCACATATCACAAACAAAAATTTATGAAACAATATTTTTTACAAGCAAACATAGGTGAAGTAGCGACCATGAAGCGATTCAAATATTGTTACACTGATAAAAAGCAAAGAGTCAGAAAAACAAAGGGGTCGCACAGGAATAGAAAAAAAGATTATCAATAGTATGTGTTTACCTGATAAAAAGAGATAAATAACTATATGGCAAATTTACTGCTCCAAAACCAGATAAAACAGCCATGACAGTCACACCAATGACCCCGATTCGGCTTACTAGTTGAGGCATGGTGAAGAAACCTAAAGGGAGAAATTGAGAATGGTCAAACAGAAAAAAATCAATGCCAAAAACTACTAAAATAAACAACAATGTAAACTGAAAGAAGAAAGGAAGAAGCACATAAACATACAGGAAGTCATACAAAAGTACAACAATTTCTTGTCATAGAAAACAATATGGATCATGGTGAAATTATAGCATGTTAAAAATGATTGATATGAAGCAACTATATGAATGAACTGTAAAACCACATCATATCTGGACTACAAGAAGTAGAATAGACGCCATACAGCCACAACCAATACTCTTACAAAAGACGATGTACTTTCTCCTAACATCCTGCCACAGGAACTGGATAGGTAAACATGTTTTCTCTTCAACACAGAATTAGCCAGTAAACAGAAAAGGAACCAACAGGGGGAAATAGATTTAAAATATTACCACGTAATGGAATTTCCAGAAATTTACAGAGGCTCTAGGTTGATCAGTGTGTGTGTGCACGCGCGCTATAGATGTAATTATGTAACATTTAATTAATCAAAAAATTTTCAAATTCATTCGAATTTATGGTCTCTAAACCAATGGACAACATTAGAATATTACATTTTTTACTATTTTAATCTTTGAAAATTCTGGTAAATATTTCAATTCATCACGAATACTCTAAAGACACAATCACTGACATCATTTTCTTCCACACTATCATGTTTCACCAAAATGCATCAAAATTCAAGTACGAGTACCCATGCATGGGATGAATTCTTAATAGAGGAAAAATGAAAAAGTAAGCAAGCACACATGCAAAAGCGGACATACATATGCATTTATGAGCAGCAAGAGAGCAGATGTGAGCATAAAGAAAACAAACAGAAACCTTTATCAGGGGAAGGCATAGGAAAGTGAATGCCCATGCGCCAAAAAGCATAAAGAAAGGCCAGCAAGAATAAAATGGCTCCAAGTGCAGCCCGTTCCTTCCTTACACCTAGGGCAAAAAATCCAATTTCCATGAAAAAGAAACAAAAACTCTATTCAACCTTGCCATTACATTCTAATCCTAGAAATTTGACATAATAATTTTTTTTAAGAAAAAAAAACATTACTACTACTCATCCACAGGTGGAAATTTCCCCTATGCATAAATCATGCGGACCTTGTTTGGAATAAATCATGTAAGCAGAAATCATTCAAATAATATCATTTGCAGCATAGTTTCACTTCTTTCAAAATGTATTCTAGCAACTATAATCTTTCGAAACATAAAGAATTGACAAAATGTAAATTCAATTCAATTGATTTTACTAGTACCAAACTATAAGGTACATCAACTGACATATTCAGCATATAAAATGGATGGAAAAGAGAGAGAGAAAACATACCGTTGTTACAAAGCATCAAGTAGCAATGATAATAAGGCAACATAAACACCAATAACAATATCAAACAAAACAGATCCACCTTCCAATTAATCCATCTCGACCTGCACACACGATACAATTACTCAACACCATTACTTCAATTAATCTACTAAAACAAAAAACAAATGAAAAACAGAGACGAAGGAAATATATAGACAGCTTTACTCTTTGGAGAGAAAAGGAATTATCTCGAAAAGAACGAGCTGAAGCAGATTGCAAGAGAACGCAAAAACAACACTAAATATGATCTGAACTAACGCTCTTTTCTCTTCGTACTCTTTATACAGTCTTCGGTTCAAAAACCAGAGCCCCGCCCAACCTAATAACCCTAGCGACCCAACCACCACTACTCCCTCGTAAATCGCCATGCCCCACGCCATTTTTCTACTGTTTCTTAGCCTTGTAGCAATGCTGCAAGTGTCGTTTTTGGATCTAAAAAGAAATGTTATTGCGTTGATTTAGGGTTTAGTGATGCTGAATCAATGAAGAAATAGTGACAGTGCAGAGTGGAAACACTTGAATTCCTGTTAAAAATTGCCTGTGCTTCTGATTTGTTCTGTGCTTGTGGACTGTCGACTGTGGAGGATTGGAGTTTTCTCTTCGATTCCATGGCATGGCAACGAAACGTTTCCTCTTTTGGTTTTGGAAACGGACGAAACGCTTCTTTGTGTCAGAACTATGGGCCTGTGTTTTAGAAATTGGCCCAGTAACCTCTATAGATGGGGCTCTGATTGCTCACGTAAATTATATTACGGACCTTGTTCGTATTGCAATATAAATCAGGAGTTCATTCTCACATGTGAAAATATGTTTTTTTCTCCTTTTTTTTTCACCTTCTTCTTCTTTACATCTTTTTTTCTTTTTTTATTTCTGTTTCATCTTCTTCTTCTTTTTCTGCACTTTCATCATCTTCTTCTTTTCTTTTTTTTTTAAAATTTGGATCAGGTAATGTACAACTGTGCAGATACAAGAGCACTCTATAAATTGTCAATGTTGCAGTATCAGTTTAGCCATATCTTTTCTTCCTCTTACAGGTGGTTCCCCATGGCAAGCCTTTTGTGGCTTAAGATACATCTACAACCGACAATTAATAAAGCCTCATTAGTTGGCTGGCTTGCATGGCTGTTTTTTTAACCTATGAGGAAATTTGAGAATTAAATCTATTAACTTTCTGTGCTCACCATAAATCAAGAGGAGGAAGTGCAGAGGATTTTTACTGTAAACAAAGGGAAATACTATCAGACGTTTTCATTTGTGTAAATATATGTGTTGCAAATCATATGTTTTATTTGTTAAGCTGGTTTTGTTCAGTAATGAAGGTGTGTGTATTTAAGTTAAGATGGTCATTGTATTCTACAAGCACACTGTTACTTATAGGTTGACAGCGAAGATACCTGCATTGAGTTAATAGGCAATGGAGTATATAGGTATTAACGAAAGGCAATCACATTGCTTGATCTGATCTAGAAAATTGACGTGTTTGATGCATAAATTTATCACATCACTTCATATACATTAGTTTAAGCATATAAATTCATTAGTTATAACTTAGAGGTTCATATGTTATTGATTGGAGTTTCATTTGTTATTAATTAAAAATGAGATTGAAAGTGAATCTACAACTGAAAGCTAATGAATCTGCAAGTGGAGCTCAATAAACATATAAGTGAAGGTCAATGAATCTACAACGGGCTCATTGATCTTCACTTACTAGTTTATTGAGATCTTTATGAACATGTAGATCAATTCCAATGAACCTACATGTTGATCTTCACTATTCACTGTAAAAGCCCAATTTCTCTGCTACTACTACACCAAACGTAATTCTCAATTTACTATGAACTAGTAATTTTGGTGAAAGACTGAGCATAAATGGTAGGTAAGTTTGACTGGTAAAAGTTCTGCCAAGACTCTTCCTTGTGCTCTTCATTTTCTGTATAAGTTGTGTATATAGAAATCACAAGAGTTCATGCCACTTCCCTTGCCTCTAGCAGCCTATCATTCAATAAATTTGCAGCCATTTGTACCAGCAACCCCAGTCCGAACTCTTTCATCCTTTCTATATCTTGAATTGACACCAGATGGCATGAGCACATGATTTACCACTAGTCACTCATTTCATTTTCACAAAAAAAAAGCTACAAAATTTTAGACAAGCTTTTGTAAAGATTACCATATTGGAGACAAAGTTGGAGATGCATATGGCAACTTTGGCCCTGACTCTAAAGTTCTCATGGCTAGCATATGTCGTTAGCTTATGGAGCAAAGGCAGAGGAGTCATGGATTTCACCATTGCATTCAATGCTTTATCTGCTTCTTCACATACAAACCTTTTATCTTGAGTAGTAGTTGTAATAGCTGTACACCTACATGTTGAAGTAATTGATCAAAAACTAGTAATAGGTTCAAGTCCTAATAAGAAAGATGAGGGAATATATATACATTGGTCCTTACCAAGTTATTAAATGCATCATCGGCAACATCGAGCAATTTGTCTACGAAGGCATTGAAAATATCAAATGAAGCCATGATAGAAGTCTTGCACTGGTTATTACTTAATAATGTTCAGTTAATAATAAGGTTTATTACTTAATTAATAGTATTAACTATTATTATTAATTTAATATATTAATACTAAGCAAATATTAATATTAATATTATAAAAATTAATAGGTTAATTGGTAAAAAATATAGGTTCATTGATTAAATCATGAAGATTCATTAGTTATCAACTATTGGTTCATCATTTTTAATATTCTAATTTATTATTCTCTATATATAAGTTCATTAAAAACAATATACAAATTCATTAACTATACACTTCAAATTCATTGGGAGCATTTCACATTCCATTTATTTCTTGATAATATGGAATACATTAGGCAAGTAGAAGCATATATAGTAGTCCAATGTTAAAAAGCTGTTCTGATATAAACATTACATTAGATGACATTAAAAAATAAAAATTGAAAGAATAAGAGAAGACTTGTCAAAATGCAATTAAGCTACCAATTAAAGCAAATAACCATCTCAAATTCCATGTTCCAATTTCTACAAATTTGGGACTTGTCATCAGATTTTGTTGGAGCAGGAGCAGGGGTCAGAGCATGAACAAAGCCACTAGCACCCACAAGCTTTAGTACTCCCTTAGACTTCATATTAGCTTCTCAAGAATGCCACTGCTTATGGCTAAACCTACATGCCAAACCTGGTTCAAACTTTCAGCCTTCTTAGGGACTTCACCGAGGCGAAGATCACTATCTTGTCATGATAAGACTCGACACTCATATCCCAAACATCAAACAATAGCTTCGAAACCTAAGGCGAAGCATAGCTACTAATGTTGTATGTCTGGACAAGCAACGAATCATTCCATTTAAATGCATGTCAATGATGGGTTGATCACCCACACCACCCATCTTTCTGGTTTTGCAGGAGGTGCGACGAAGGCTATGGAAAGCGATGAATTGGTGGCGTTGTAAGTGAAGTGGAGGGAGGGGTTCAAGACAGGAATATTAGTACAATTTATATAGGTGCATATGCAGATGGGTTTTTATGAATCAAAAAGAACGCACTTCACATAAAAGAAAGAGCGTAATTTTTCACACATGTGAGACCCCTGGTCCATATTACAATATGGACATGGGTCCATGGTATAACAATTAGTTTGTTCTTTTGTATTTTACTTAATTAATTCATTAATAGAAAAAATAGTTACCTCTTATACAATCCACAATTCCTATGAGTTGGTCGTTTAAAGTGCTTAACGAATTCTATAAAATTTATTTATAAATTCAAGTGATTGAATTTAGTTTAAATAATATGTTTGTAAAATGTATTTTCAATTCTAATTTTTTAATTTTGTAAAATTACTTAATACTATACTAAATTTTAAAAAATTATTAGAATATCTAAATAAATTTATTTTATAAAATATTTATTTAAACCAAACATATTTTATTAATAAAATATTATTTGAAAATGAAATGAATTTTTTAGTGGAATTGAATCAATTAAAAACCAAATAATGGATAAGTAAAAAATGTATAATTTTTTAATGTATATTTCAATTAATACTATGTATATATCACTATTATTTTACTAAATAAGATTATTTATATAAAAAGAAATATTAAAAATTATTGATATATATATATATATATAACAGTTGACTAAAAAAATTTTACAAAAACATCAAAATATGGAAAAACTCTTTCAAATATACGGTATTTTCTTCCTTCTTTTTCTCTCTACAATTTTTTTCTCTCTTTTCATTCTCTAATACGGTCTTCTTATTCTTTTCCTCTCTTTTTTTTTCTTTCTCTGCAATTTTTTTCTTTTTCTCTCTTTTCATTCTCTACAACGGTCTTCTTCTTCTCTCTTTTTTTTCTTTCTCTACAATTTTGTTCTCTTCCTTTTTTTTTATTCTCTACTCTTACATGATATCATAGTCAACATCATTTCCAAAACTAAACTAAACAACTAGAAATTATCTCTTCAAAAATTCTTATCCATGGCTTCTATTGATTTGTTAATCTAATTTTTACATTTCTCGATCTTTTCTCTTCAATGGCCAGTAAAGATCTTAAAAGATAAAGCAGACAGAGAGAAAGTAAGTGACTTTGAGAGTAAAATTGTCTTTTGGATTTTTTTTTGAAAAATAAGAGTTTTCATAGCTAAAAACTTGCACTTTATAATTGTTTTAAGTGTTGAAATTTGAGTGTTGTAATGGGTCTTATTTGATTTATTTGGATTGTTAAGAGTGTGTATTTTCCTGGTTCTTGGTTATTTTTCTAGTTGTTTTCATTGTTGTTTTGGCAGTTGTTTTTGTTTCTTAA
>CATIWM010353305.1:0-11285 GCA_949671775.1 Mallotus repandus | reverse complement strand
TTGTTAATTTAATACTTTAATTAATATCTCATATTAATTAAGTATAAATTAATAACTAATGCCTTGCTTGAATTAGATTTCATGATATGCTAGAATCATTACTTAAAGCATAAATCCAATTCTATTAATCTTAATTAATTGATTAAACTCTTTAATCAATAATTAGATTAATGATAATGGTGATTTAGTGAAACTCTTTTAAGTGTGACTTACTAAGTTCATGTCTAATTAGCAATGAGAAGATAATATCAACACTTGATATTATTTGAAACTCCTTTCAAGTCTAAATGAATGCATGTATTGATTCACACGAACCCTTTGATCATAATTACTGTGCACTAAAATCTCTTCATTAAAAGATCCTGATACAACCTAGACTCATGGTTTAGTCAAACTCTAATAGTTATATCATATGACCTCATCTCAAGTTCTAATTATTGATAAAACATAACAAACACTGAAACTCTTTCAATCCATGTCATGTTTGTCTTGGCCAGGAACTTATTCATCAAGAAATAACTTAGATAGCATAGGACCTTATCGTAATTCACTCCAGGTAATGAATCCCATCTTGGTTGAACACTCATCCTTATTTTTAACTAACTAGAGCCACCACACGCCATATACACATGTGTGATTAACACAGGTATGTAAGTAGTAATAAACCCTAACCAATTAAATGTGGGTGACCGTGTCACCTTAGGTCAAAATACCATATGCACTACTTTGACCTAGACTGTGATTGTTGTCAACAAGTGAATATCCACACAATCACAAATCTAACATCATGTTCAATCCACTCATCATATGAGTATCCACATCTATTCTGATATCTCATATCAAGTAGCATGAGACTCACTACCTCCCATTATTAACATCACATACTAATTAAGGAAAATAGACAGATGTAATAGTCTAATTAATATTACCCAAATATTAATCTATCAACTACGAACATTTTATAGCATATGTACTAAATAAATTTGTAAATCATATTATCAATTCTTAATAATAAATTTATTTAACATTATGCTAATGAATACATATTTAATTAAATAAACTCTTTAGATAATATAATATTATTTTATTGCCATATGGGATAATTTACAATGTCAAAATATATGATTGGCCTTGAGGGCATACCACCTATGCTAGCAATCTCCCACATGCACTAGAGTCAATCACTACAGTATCTTAGACCCATCTTCTCAAGATATCGATCCAGTTGTAGTTGCATTAATGCTTTAGTAAGTGGATCAACGACATTATCAGCTGAAGCTACCTTTTGCATGACGATATCACCTTTTCCAATAAGTTCCCTAATAGTATGAAAATGCCTTCCTATGTGTTTGGATTTTTTGTGAGGCCTCAGTTCCTTTGCCAAAGCAATGGCTCTATTGTTATTACAATAGAGAGGAATTATGGACTCAACGGAAGGAACAATTCCAAGTTTGGTAATGAACTTCTTAATCCAAATAGCCTCTTTAGTAGCATCTTATGAAGTTATATACTCAGCTTCTATAGTGGAATCAGTATTGACACCTTGCTTGGAACTCTTCTAACTCACTACCCCTCCATTAGAAATAAAAACAAACCCAGAAATAGAATTTATATCATCTACATCTGATTGAAAATCAGAATCTATGAAACCATTTATTTATAGATCACCTCCTCCGTAGGCTAAGACTAAATCTTTCATCCTTCTCAAGTACTTAAAGATTGCCTTAACAGCTACCCAATGTTCCAAACCTGGATTGGATTGAAACCTGCTAGTCACACTAAAAGCATAGGCAATATCAGGCCTAGTAAACAACATAGCATACATCAAGCTTCCTATAGCCAAAGCATGAGGAACTTTTGCCATTTGCTCCATTTCCTTTAGTATTTTAGGTGACATACCCTTGGATAAATTGATAGCATGCCCAAACTGTAACAATCCTCTATTGGAATTAAGCATGTTTAACTTTTTCAACACATTTTCCAAGTAAAGACTTTGGGATAACCCTGTCATTCTTCTCGATCTATCTCTGTAGACTCGAATGCCAAGAATATAGGTAGCTTCCCCTAACTCTTTCTTGGAGAAAGTTTTACATAACCATAGTTTCACATTTGTAAGCATGCCAACATCTTTCCCGATTAATAAAATATCATTAACATATAGTATTAGGAAAGTGAGTTGGCTTCCACTGATTTTCTTGTACACACAAGGCTCATCTTCTTTTTAATAAAACCAAAAGATCGAATGGCTTCATCAAAATGATGATTCCAACTCCTTAAAGCCTGCTTTATATCATAAATTGATTTATTAAGCTTGCACACTTTTCAACCTTCCTTATATTCAAAACCCATGGGTTGCTCTATATAAATCTCGTCCTCAATAGAACCATTGAGAAAAGTAGTTTTGACATCCATTTTCCAAATCTCAAAATCATAGTGTGCAACTATAGCAAGAAGTATTCGAATGGATTTAAGCATTACTACAGGCGAGAAGGTTTCCTTGTAGTCAACCCCTTGCCTTTGGCGAAACCCTTTCGCTACAAGCCTTACTTTATTGGTATCAACCTTTCCATCTGCACCAATCTTTCTCTTGAAGACCCATTTACAACCTATAGGTACAATACCTTCAGGTGGATGAATAAGTGTCCAAACATAGTTTGCATTTCTGGAATCCATTTCATCCTTTATTGCTTCAAGCCATTTTGAAGAATCTTTATATGATAAAGCTTCATATAAAGCTCCTTCATTGTAGTAGGATCATCATCGTGATTGCTTTCTTCAAGAATATGCAACTCATGCATACTACGTAGAAAATTGTACCTCTCCAGTGGATGAGTTACCCTACTTGATCTTTTAGGAGTTGGTGTGATGTTGTTTTAAGTGGGATTAGACTCTTGATCAATATCCATTTGATTAACTTGATTGACTTTATTAGAAGACTCTTCTTCTACTGTTATCTTCCTTCCTTTACCACCTTCTCGATGAAACTCTTTCTCAAGAAATATGGCATCCCTGCTTACAACAACAACTTGTTTAGCAGGAAGATAGAAATAATATCCTAAACTATCTTTAGGATATCCAATAAACCTTCCTTGAATTGAATTTAGATCTAATTTGTCAATTTTTAGCTTTTTAATATAAGTTGGGCATCCTAAAATTTTAACATGCTTAAGACTTGGTGCCTTAACATGCCATATCCCATATGGTGTGGTAGAAATAGACTTAGATGGAACACGATTTAGGATGTAAGCAGCTGTTTGTAACACAAAACCCCAAAAGAAAGTAAGCAAATCCGTATAGCTCATCATTGATCAAACCATATCTAAAAGAGTTAAATTCCTCCTTTCAAATACACCATTTAGTTGAGGTGTTCCGAGTGGAATTAGTTTTGAAATAATGCCATGTTCCTTAAGGAATTCAAGAAATTTGATGCTTAAGTATTCTCATCGTTCAGCTGATCGTAGGATTTTAATACTTTTCCCCGTTTGGTTCTCTACTTGGACCTTTAATTCCTTAAACTTTTCAAAGGATTCACTTTTACATTTAATTAATATAATTGTCCATACCATGATAGATCATCTATAAAGGTAATAAAGTAGTAGAACTCACCTCTTGCCATTTGATTAAATGGCCCACATACATTACTATGTATTATTTCCAAAATTTCTTTAGCTGTTTCCATTTGTCCAATAAATGGTGACAGGGTCATCTTGCCTTGGATACAACCTTCTCAAGTTGGATTTCTTGAGGATTCAAGATTCCTAATTTTTCCAACTTTGTGATTCTATCATCCGCAATGTGACCTAATTTCAAGTGCCATAGAAATTTTTGATTAGAGGCATTGTCAATTAACATTATATTCACAACATTCAAATTGGTTGGGTATTGTTTGTTTTTGAATTTATTATCAATATAATAAAGACCATGTAATACATAACCCGTGCCAACTATCTCATTATTACAATAGATAGTACATACGTCTCTTTCAAATAAAAACTTATAACCTTTTATAGTCAAACTAGAAATAGAGATGATGTTCTTATAAGCATTACCATAGCTTTGGCAGCAACACTTGCTCTATCTCCAAGCTTTAAAGTGACCTCATTTGACCCCAACCTTCTTTCACTTGCTAGATCTTGCAAGGAAGAACATAAATGAGAACTAGCACCGGTATCTAATCCCTATGCATTAGATGAGCTCTTAGGAAATTTATAAACAATTAAATTAGAGAAAGTCTCACAATCTCCAATCTTGTCCTTTCCTTTCATTGATTCATGGAACTTAGGACAATTTCTTTTCCAATGTCCCTCTCCTTGGCAAAAGAAACATTTTCCTTTGCCTTTGTTCTTAAATTTTCTTTTACCTTTGTTTTTTCTTACACCTCCCATAGCTTTTGTTGCCTTTGTTCTTCTTAGTTTTGATACAAAAGGCAATCAAAGCAACCTCCCTCCCTTTTTCATTGTGAATGGCCTTTCGGGCCATCAGTAGCATGTTCAACAATTTTGCAAGTGTTCACTAAAATTTATTCGTATAGAAATTGGCAATGGTTTCCAAATATTACTCCGAAAGGGACTGTAAGATTAAATCGATTTGGAGTTGAGCATCCATCATGAAATCTAGACTCTTGAGTTCCTAAATGGAATGAATCATTGAGTTCGTGTGAGCTCCAACATCCTCTCCCTCCTTCATTTTAGCACAAAAAAGCCACTTAGATATATCATATCTAGCGGTCCTACTTTGTTCACCAAACAACTCCTGTAGGTGAAGTAGGATTTCCTTTACATTAGTGTACTTCTCATGTTGTCTATGAATTTCATTACTCATAGAAGCCCACATAATGCAACGTGCTTGTAAGTCATCATCTTTCCATTTTTAAAGAGTGTCATGCTCTTCTTACATAGCATTAGGTGGAAGTGGTCCGGGAGGACTTTGTTTCAAAACATATAGAATGCATTCGGAGGCTAAAATAAAATTTAGATTGGGTAGCCAATTGTTGACGCCGGTGGAACCGACTCGGAACTCTTTGGATCATTGACTGTTTTTCCTTATTACGGGAAAACAGAGGGTAGTAAGGAGAGTATTGAAAGAGTTTAAAGATGGCATAAATGCACTTATAACCCAACACTTAAGCAGGAGAAAAAAAAGAGTTGCCACTCGATATCACCCTAGAAATTGTCCATTTTAGGGACTTAGGCAAACTCGGATCCCTTGCTTGGAACCACATTCACCCATTGGATAAATCATTGGGTTCGGATTTTGATGTTAGCAGGATTAGGCTCTTTTGTTTAAGGCAGCTCCATACCGCTCAGATGCTTAGTATTGCTGGCCTTGCTTTCTGTATAGTGCTTCTAAGAATTATGTACTATTATACATCAACTACTACATCCAAATGCACACAATATATACACACAAGTATAAAAAGAGCATGATAAAATGATGCAGAATATGATAAAATGACATAATAATAAAATGATGCATGATCATGGTATATGCCAAAACTAATGTACATAACATGGCACGCATGATATAAACATAACATAAAAACATTTCATCGAATCATAAACATGAAAATTTAGAAAGCATGTAAACATGGTAAATCTATAAGTCATGGCAATATCATACAAGCATGGCATAATAATAACATATTATAAACATGCAAATAAGTAAAATGTAAATAAAGTAATAAAAAGCCAAACAATTAACCCATGGCATGGCATGTAATCATGGTAAAATCATGTTATGAATAGAAATATGCATGTTAACTAATGAAATATCAAAAATAAAAGCAATAAATTAGAAGAGAAGAGAGATGAGAAAAGCCAACACGGTTCGCGAATATCCTCTCATGATTTTTCCATATTTCGAGTTTTGGGCAATAAAACATTTTTTTTGTAAAATTTAAAAAAAAAATTAAAATCTAAAATAAAGTTAATAAAAAGCTCTAGAAGTGAATTTGGCTTCAAAAAGAAATAAAAACGGATATCATTCTAAATTTTAATAGAAAATAGCTTAAAAAGCCTAAATAAATGAAAAATGCTTGAAAATGAATTCCAAATAAAAATGATTTTAGAAAGCATTTAAAGCTATCATTTGATTAATTATATGAACCATTAATTCACAACATGAGTTTCCATCAAGTTACGCCTCAAAACGTGAATTTTGCACCTTGGATGGGCATTTCCATATTATGAATTATTAATCACCTAATTAAATCATTTTATTTAAAAAAACTAGAGAATAAAGGAAAATGTGGTCCATATCCTTACATTTGGATGATTTTTGTGATCAACAAAGAACATAAATATCACATAGAAAGCACAATATTTGTTAACTAAATGATCATAAATGAATGCTTAAAGAAAATGTAAATTTCCATATAAAAAGTTAGAAAATGAAAAAGGATTTATTTATTAGAAAGGAATTGAAAAATAAGTGCAAAAGATACCATTTTATTAACCATAAAAGATAAATGGGAAAAGTATGGAAAACCACCTTGTGGTTTCACAGTTTTAGATTTTTAAGTACGTGGTTTTTTTTGTGACACTTTTAAGTATATGTTTTAGCCGTTACACACTTTCAAGTATATGCATCTAACACTATTAACTTTGTATACATGGCACCTACATGTCAGTGCCACCTCAATGCCACGTCATGTCCACAACAACGCCATCATTTCCACGTCAGCGCCAAGTAGGACGAAGTCAACGGTGTTAGATGCATATACTTAAAAGTGTGTAACGACTAAAACACGTACTTAAAAGTGTCCCAAAAAAAAGCTCCACATCATGTCCATATTAGCGCCATCATGTCCACGTCAGTGCCACGTAGGATGAAGTCAACGGTGTTAGATGCATATACTGAAAAGTGTGTAACAACTAAAACACGTACTTAAAACTGTCACAAAAAAAAACCACGTGCTTAAAAATCTAAAATTGTGAAACCACAGGGTGATTTTCCATACTTTCCCCAAGATAAATTACGTATTAAAAGAAGAAAAATAACTTTTGGTATATTTTTTGTTGATTTTCGGTTGCTAGCAGCAAATGAAATACAATTTAAACATAAAAATAAATAGAAAAATTAATGAAATTGACAAGATGAAGCATAAATAATACCAAAAGGAACATGTTATAATAAGATTAAAAATTAAAGCAAATTAATAAAAAAGGAGTAGAGGTAGTGATTGCAAATAAAATGCAAAAAATACATAAATAAGGCATAGAAATAAAGAGAAATGAGAGTTAAATGTAGAGATTGAGATAACAATTTGTAATATAACAACATAAATCATAAATTGATAATTATAATGATAAATGGAAATAAAAGGTAGTAATAAGTTAGTAGAAGTTAATTAAGTTAGTAGTTTGAGATTGATAACAAGAGGTATATATGATGTAATGGATGATGCTACTGCAATGCGTGCTCACACAAGCATTAAATAAATTCGGGGTGCATGCAAAGTATGATGCATGATGCAAATTTAGGAAGCATGCAAACTGATACAAGCCATGTAGCATGCAAGTATGCATCTAGAGGATCTAAAACTGAACACATGCATGGTAGTGATATGCATCAAGCAAGTGATAAGCATAAAGGCACATGAATGCATGAAAATGAAAAAATGCAAAAGAAATAGAGGGAGAAGTAGAGAACAGTATATAAGAGTAGAGAAAAGGTTAGTACTAATAATAAAATAGTATTAGATGTGAAATAGACATAAAAATTACAAGAAAAGGACTCTTATGAGGTTAGAGACACTAAATAAGCACAAAATAGCATTTAAAAGCTATACTTGAGATATAAACTTAATATTAATATAAAATGGACTCAACCAAAGCATGAAATATGAAATTAAAGACTCGTAAGACTCTAAAATTGAAATAAAGACTCACAAATAAGGCACTTGTGCTCAAGATGGTGGCAACAAGCACTATAAATGCAAACTATGTACATTAATACTTTCAAATCAACAAAAAGTTCACATAATGCACAAACAATGATCTATGATGAAAAACACAGTCAAAATGATTTATAAAATTGTAAGAAACCTAAATTAGAATACAATATATGCATATTAATATCTCGGCAAGATCACAACAACAATCAAGGTCCAATTAAGCACAATCGAGCATAATTAAGCAACATATATGCACATTACATACTATTCAAGACTTTAAACATGTATTCACACCAAAAGTAACCATAAATAATAAAGAAAACTAACAAAAAATTTAATTAAAAGCCACATAAACATTAACAAGTACAATCACAATCATCAAACTAAAGCAAGATCAAGGATCATACTTGAAAGCACTTAAAGAAGGGTTTTTGAGAAATTAAAGGAAAATAATTGTAAAATGATTTTAAAATAAAAAAATAAGTTAAAATACTTCAATTCCACCATCTTAAGATCTTAGTGAAGGGTTAGAATCATATTCAAGAAAGCATATACCCTTTGGAACCCTAAAAACCATCATTGGAATCATTTGGATGAAGAAGGATGAACAACCGATTTTGGAGGCCACAACAGTTGGTCTAAGAAGGACAATAGCTAGTTTTGCATATGAATAGCCAATTGGTTGTTCATAGGTCAAAACCGGTTGTTCATGTCCGAACAATACGATTTTGCACTCCTTTGCTTTCAAAACTTGATTTTAATGCCCTAAATTCTTGAAATAAGATGAGAATCAATGAGGGTGATGTTTTAGAAAGTGTTTAGCCTCAAAATTTGTTCAAGAACTCACCAAGAAACACCAATTGATTGTAGAGAATTGAGATTGAAACTCAAAGGAAAAGGGTGTTTTAGGTGGGTTTAATCTTGGGTTTGGTTCTAATTTCATTGGAATTGATTTGCAGGAGTTGGGTTTTGGGTTTTGGTGATTTATTTTGGTATTATTGAGAGAGATTAAAGAAGAAAATAGAGAGAATTAGGTCTAGAGGAATTTTGGCATAGTTTCCCCTTGATTTCTCAATTTTCCCCTAATTTCTAAGGCTTTTTGGAGAGAATTGTTTTATAATCTTTTTGGATTTTTGTGCTGGAATTTCCTCTATATGGAAGTGGTTCTCTTAAACTCCAAAATCTCCCCAAAGCTTTCCTTAAAGCTTCTATTTATAGCCATTTTAGGTTAGTGGCATTTATTGTAAATTCCCTTGAATATTCAAGGTTACTATGTAATAGTATATACTCTCCCTTTAAGAATTGACACTTGTCCTAGTATATTCCAAATTTGGAATATTCCTTACTTGGAAAGCACCTTTTTTGACAAGTATCCTTTTTGGATAAGGACAGGGAGAGGTAGATGGTTGTGGGACCCGGTTTGACCACCAAAGGTCAAAATTTTGACTTTTTACCAAATGGGACCCACTGACACATTCTGGGAGCTCTGTTTGACCACTTAAAAGTCCCATTGACCAAAGTTTGACTTTGTTCTCGGGGCTTCCAAAGGTTAAATTGAAGCTTCAGGAATTAAAACCAGACCAAAAACTATAGAAAATAGACTGTAAACAGCCCTTACATAGGACTGTACTTATTAGTTTAGAAGACATGACTCAAGTGAACTTCTCTCTGATTATTCTTCTTAAACCTCTTTCTTAATACCAAAAGGGTATGGTTAAGGTTTGATTGGGGTTTGGTTAGGTTTTGAAATGGTGTATTTGGTGATCGGGTATGATTTTAGTGGTTCAGTGGATTTTAAAATGGCCTGAATTTCAATTCCCTTCATCAATTTGACTGTCTAATGAGACATTTAGCTTTTTCATCATTGACTATCAAGGTTTTGAAAAATGACCCCAACAGTTTGCCCCCTGCTTTGGAGGAATTTATGTGTTCTTACTAAAACATTTAATAAAAGAATTGTGATTTGTATGTCATGGTCGTCATAGACAAATTCTGATAAAGCATAAAAATAAACTCTAGAATTTAGAGATCATACCTGAGTTCTTTCTTGCTTGTCGTTTTCCATTGTTTCCTATGAACTCAAACTTGAAAACACAGGTTAGCACTGTAATTTAAAATTGAAATGAAAATAAGTGCATAGATTTAGGAGTCCTAAAACTCTTATGAGTTGTCCACAAAGAATGTGAGTTAAAAGACCCTTATGAATTGTTTGCAAAGAATATGAGTCATGATGACTCTTATTAGGCTACGTTGGGCTTCAAGCAGGATTAAAATTGTTGTTTAGCCTTCGTTGTGCTTTAGATGGGAATGAGATTATATTTAGCCTTCGTTGGGCTTCAGACAGAATTGAAATTATCATTTAGCCTTCGTTGGGCTTCAAACAAGATTGAGATTGTCATTTAGCCTTCGTTGGGCTTTAGACAGGATTGAGATTGTCGTTTAGCCTTCGTTAGGCTTCAGAAAAGATTGAGATTGTCATTTAGCCTTTACTGGGCTTCAGACAGGATTGAGATTATGGTTTAGCCTTTGCTGGGCTTCAGACAAGATTAAGATTGTCGTTTAGTCTTTACTTGGCTTCAGATAGGATTGAAATTGTCATTTAGCCTTTGCTAGGCTTTAAACAGGATTGAGATTATCGTTTAGCCTTCATTGGGCTTCAAACAGGAATGAGATTGTCGTTTAGCCTTCGCTGGGCTTCAGACATGATTGAGATTGTTGTTTAGCCTTCGATGGGCTTCAAAAAGGAATGAAATTATCATTTAGCCTTCGTTGGGCTTCAGACAGGATTGAAATTATTATTTAGCCTTCGTTGGGCTTCAGACAGGATTAAGTCCGCAGACTCCCGCAATTGAAATGAGTCACTTAAGAAAACTCAAATACAAAGTCATTAGAATCTATATTTGATTATTTGGCATTGTATTTTTGAAAACAAACACTGGGGATATGAATTTTTGAAAATTTTTTATAAACTATAATTTTTCTTGAAAAACAACAGTTGAAAAAGACTGTAATTTGGAAATTTAACTGCAATTTTTTGATTTGAAAAGAAAATCCGCTGGGGAGTTTTATTTTTGAAAAGAAACATTAGAAATTTGAATTTTTGAAATTTTTGATAAACTAAAAAGACAATTAAAAAAAGACTGTAATTTTGAAAGAAAACCCACTGAGAAAATTTATTTTGAGTAAATATGTAGAAATAAAATGCGATAGAAAGGAAAGAGTTACTTACCTATGAAATTTTGCTTTGCTAGGAGCCCTTTTGCACCTCCAGTGGCATTTTTGTAATTTTGGCCTCCAGCTTTCCATTTATATGCACACATCCATATCTTACCCATTTTGTTTATAAAACTTTATCCAAAAATATTCTGAAAATCCTTTGAACATTTGGTAA
>CATIWM010353233.1:0-13662 GCA_949671775.1 Mallotus repandus | reverse complement strand
TTCGTTGCTCACGTTTGATGCTACAGTCCATAACTGCTCGCAATTAGTTGCAACCCTTTCGTTGTTTACCTTTGATGCTCCAGTCCATAACTGCTCGCAAATTTTGATTTGAATATACATTATACTCGGACATATAGTATTGATTTGAAAATACACTACACTTGGTGTATAGTGTTGATTTGAAAATACACTACACTCGGACGTAAAGTGTTGATTTAAAAATACACTACACTCAATCGTATAATGTTGATTTGAAAATATACTACACTCGGACGTATAGTGTTAATTTGAAAATACACTACACTCGGACGTATAGCGTTGATTTGAAAATACACTACATACACTACACTCGGACGTATAATGTTGATTTGAAAATACACTACACTCGAACGTATAGTGTTGATTTGAAAATACACTACAGTCGGACATATAGTGTTGATTTGAAAATACACTACACTCAGACGTATAGCGTTCATTTGAAAATACACTATACTCAGACATATAGCGTTGATTTGAAAATAAATTATACTCGGTCGTATAGTGTTGATTTGAAAATAAACTACACTCGGACGTATAGTGTTGATTTGAAAATACACTATACTTGGACGTATAGTGTTGATTTAAAATACACTATACTCGGTCATATAGTGTTGATTTGAAAATATACTACACTCGGATGCATAGTGTTAATTTGAAAATACACTACACTCGGTTGTATAGTGTTGATTTGAAAATACACTATAATCGGACGTATAGTGTTGATTTGAAAATACACTACACTCGGATGTATAATGTTGATTTGAAAATACACTACACTAGGACATATAGTGTTGATTTGAAAATACACTACACTCTATCATATAGTGTTGATTTTATGAAATTAGCTATATTCCATGTGGGACATTTAGCTATGATGCTATCACTACTGTGTAGTGTCTAGCTGATTGCATTATATTCCTTATGGGACGTCTAGTGAAATAAATTTAAGAAATTAACTATATTCCCTATGGGACGTCTAGCTAATTGCACTATAGTTCATGTGGAACGTCTAGTGAACTTGTGCTTTGAAAATGTGTTGTAGTTCCTATGGAACATCTAGCAAAAGAGTGTGTGAAAGGTGCTATAGGTCCTATGGAGCATCTAGCAACTTGTGTTATAACTACTGTGTAGTGTCTAGTTAAAGTGAATTCAAAATGTTGTTACAGCTACTATGTAGCATATAATGAAATGAACTTTAAATTTATGTTATAGCTACCACGTAGCGTATAACTGAGTGAATGCAGTGTATGAAAAATGCAGACATCACCTTTTGAATTTCACTTCAACTGAAATTTTGTGTTAGCACCAACTAATTGCTTTGAATTTCTCTGGTGATTGACTTTTATCAGCTGCCTTCATTGCTTGATGACCTTGATTTGACTTGATAATGCTAGTGCTGATGACACATACTGAGTGTATTTTCTTTTGCATTTAAAAACCTGCTAAAGTCAGTTTCAACATGATGATTGTACAAAAGTGCATTAAATTAAGCAAATTAATCATTTATCATAAGATAATATGAATTCAACGAATCCCACTAATTTTTTATTTTCATGACTATCATTTATTTGCCATTCGCAAAGTTAGAGTTATCATTAACCACCTTATGCTGAGAGTGTTTATTTACCAAGTGAAGAGCTGATTTTCACACCTAAATTTAGGGAGAACTCACTAAACAAAACTTGTAAAAATTGAGCATAAACATATCAAATTTCAAGGATCAAAATAGTCTTTGAGTTATTAATGTACTTTCTTCTTTATCCGAGTATTCCCCCGCCTTTCTGATATTACTCAACGTGGATACCATTGGAAAGGTCCTTCGGATACTCATACTATTAAAGAGCATTATAGTAAATGGAGAATCTTTTGGCATGGTCCTCTTTTAGTCATCCCCCGCCTTTCTCGTATTACTCAGTATGGATACCGCTAGAGGTTCATGTCGATACTCTTACTCATATATGAGCATAGGAGTACATTAGAAGTGCTTGCTCTTATTTCGATTCTCCTCTTAGTATTCCCCCACCTTTCTCATATTACTCAACGTGGATACCGTCAAAGGATTTTATACTCTTACTCAATTTGAGCATTGGAGTAGATTGGATGTACATTTATTATTCAAAAAGACTCAAATGATACTCTAAATCTAAGCAATTTATGCTACAAGTCCATAGATTTTGTTTTTTGTGTATTCTTCCCCTTGTTCGGGTGCAAATAAAGCATTAGATTGATTAAAGTTTAGAAATTCTCAGCACAAAGCTGCCAACTAGACATCCAAACTTTGCGAAGCTAATAAAAGAGAGCTATTAAGATCAAAGTTCATGAGATAAGTTTTCACACATGATCTCGTGAATTGGATGAATTTGCTTTCAATTTATGAATTTTAGTATGGACATTGCACTTTATTGCATAAACTAAATTGATAGAGTCTTGTTACTTCCCTTGAATATTTATCAAGACCTTTGTCACGTGGGGTGATATTCTGATGAGCGATTGGTGTTTGCCTTCTTGCCTATTCCTACTATTGTGCTGGTTCATTCTCCTTCTTCTTTCCCTTTTGTTTTCTCTGCACAAAATACTATAAATTAGTATGGTCTATTTATTTGCAGACAAAGAAAGTTTGTCAAAATGCATCATTATTCTTTTGCAAACTTCCCTTTTTTATTAGGATGATGTCTCTGATCACAGGGTCTTTGATACTTTGCCATTGAGGTTGTGACCTAAAGTTGAGTTTGTCTTGCTGCCATTTCCATTAATGTTATAGTAAAGGCCTCATTTCTCTCCCTGACATTCCTTACAAAAAGGTTTAAGAGTTAGAGGGATTTATTTCATGATGAGAGGAATTTCAGAGTGCATTCATCTCAAGTATTCAATGCATTCTTCCATTTTCTGGCTTATATCTGCATTGCTAGTGTGTTAGACCTTCATATTAGGAGTTGAGAGATGTTTTATCTCTGCTGAAGCAGTCTTGTGGCTGTAAAAAATGTATTCAGGTGCATCTCCTAAAGTGTATTCCTATTGAGATTGCCTAGGATGAGACTTTTGCAAGTGCTACCATCAATAATATCTACCTATTAGATAGGCCCATTGAGCATCTGGTTCATCTTGATAGTATCGCCCTTCCTATTTTCACTTCTCCAGACTCTAACTACTTTCATGTACTTTACAGCACTAATTTTGAATATTAGTAGCGAAGTATCTCAATTCGTTTCAAAAATCGTTTACCATAGAAAGTAAGTACTTCACAATAGATGTATGCAAGTGTATGCATGCTATGTATGATATGCATGATCCTAACAGGTCTTCTATATAGTAGTGTTATGCTCACAGCTTGGAGTGTGAGAACGAGGTGCTTTGTCAATAACTTGTAGATTTAAGCCTTGAATGCTTCAAGGTTGGTACTTTTGGTGCTAAAGCTTCTGATGTAGTTCCTTTGATAGATAATCGGCTGAAGGATGAAGTCCATTGTTTGATGATTGCTATATGGATGAACTATTGTCCGTTGCTTGTAGTTCACTTTTTTTTGCCCCCCCCCCCCCCTCTAAAACTCTTTTGATAACTCTTATACTTCAATGTTTCATCTTCAATCTTTAAGTGCAAATTCACTGTTTTGCCCCCTAGTTCCTGATATTTTTCTTTTATGGAGATGTTGATACTAAGATCATCACTATTCTTAGATAATGGAGCCAAGCCCATGCCTCTTATTTTGATTGGATTTATCAACACATTTTTCGTAAACTTCTTATTTCTTCATTATACAACCAAAATCTTTTATTTTTTTCTTTCTTTTCTCATGCCTCTATTTTTTCCTAAGCTGCCCTTCTAGGTTTTCAACTTAGCAGGCTTGCCCTAACTTTTACCTAAGCCGCCCTATAGGTTTTCAACTTAACGGGTTGAATTTTTCTTTTCTTTTCTTTCTTTTTTTTATAACTTTGATTGCTGAAGAAACTCAACTTACTCAATGCTCTTATTGATCTTTTGTTTTACCAATCCCATCAGTTGTAATCTCGTGTATTGAAGGTGCAGAGGAGTGTCTGAACTGACTGAAGAGAATTCTTAATATTGAGATCCATTAGACTTGCTCTTAATGGAGGCTGGACAAATGTGAAATTCGAAGAACTCTTTAGCAGAATATAAGGTTTGATGTTGCCGCCATGATTGAGGATAACTACAAGGTATGGGTTGCCACCTAAATTCTCTAGATACAAAAAGACACTTGATTTTATAATCAAAATCATAAAGGGGCGACAAAAAGAGAAAATAAAACTAAAATAATGATCTCATAGCTCTGATTTTTAGCTTTCATTATGTTTTGTGTTTCCATTTAGATACTTATGCAATATGATAAAGACGAATATACGATATTTGAACAATAAACTCAAATTCAACTTTACTTATTCAATAGGGCAAAAATGAGAACATTCATCTCATGATATAAATCTTGTTATTAGTTAAGCATTCTGAAATTTTCTCACATAATTTTTTCTCTCATTTTTACCTAGCTAACCCTTTAATTCATTCTTTATTTTCCTTTATTTTTTCTCTTTTCATATTCTCTCAATTTTTTCTCTCTCCTTAAAAGTTATACCATGTGATATATGAATTTTCTTTGAATTTTCATTCGTGCCCAAGCTGAATAAATCTAATTGAAATTGAATTTATGCCAAGCATGTAGATTTAATCAATATCATAATGTGCAGTATCATCAGGATGCACACCACACAAGTAATCAAAATTAGAATTCATATCATTGATCAATAAAGTAAAAGTTCTAAAGAAACTAAAATGTTATTAAAAGAAAACACAAGAAATTTATTTTTTATTCTAAGTGCTAGAGATGCTAAGTCTTAAGGAAGCTATCCTTTAGGTGGCTGATGTAGCAGCTATTCTTGATGACCATGGTTCACTTCTGTATTATCAATCCATACATTATGGCCTTAATTGTCCTCCTCTTCAAATTCATTTCCCCATCCAGTAGGCACCATTGTTTCAAGGAGTATGTCACCAGAAGATGGCTTAGTGTAAAACACTTTGTAGTTAAACTTGCTTGAGGGATGTCCTAATAAATCTTTAACTCCTTGTTGTGGCTGCTTAGGAGCCTCAGATTTCTTACTATTCTCTCTTAATGGCTCACTATCATCTTCAAATTCATCACCCTATCCTCCAGGTGTGATTAATTCAATAGGAATATCATAAGAGGGTGGTTTGGAGTAAAATAATTTATAATCAAACTTGCCAGAAGGTTGGCCCAATAAATCTTCAACTCCTCTCTGGGATTGTTTAAGGGCATCAAGAGTATTCTCATTGGTTTTAAGGTCTAGGTCCTCAAAGGAGCTTAGTACTTCTTCCTCACTAACTCCTAAATTAATCATCATGGTAGTTGGGGGAGGTACATTTCGGTAGTTTGGGAAAGGATTATTTTTGGTGTTCGAGTTTTTAGGGTATGTGATTTTCCCACAGTCTATCAGGTTTTGGATTTCATGTTTGAGGCGGATGCAATTATATGTGGAATAGCTAACAACTTGATGAAATTTGCAGTAATTGTTTGAGTTATAGCCTGGGGTGTTTGGGTTTGGTGCGTGTGGATTAGGTAAAGGTTGAAGTAAGCCCTTTTGCATTAGACTCTTTAGGACCTTTGACAAAGGTTGGTTAAAGTTTAAGAATCTCCTGGGTTGTTGAACAACATGAACTTCCATAGCCTAACTAGTGTTTCCTTGTTGTGTGCCCCTAATTAGGTAGTTTCTTGTCCCAGTGCTTTTAGTAGTCTTCTTTTTCTCACTTTCAATCTCTTTTATTTGCAATCCATCGTCATAAAGGTCTACAAATGTCTTAGGGTTTATCATTTTCAACCTCTTAACCAAATTATATGACACATTTCGAGCAATCATCCTAACCTAATCCTTTTTCAGTTAGCTTGTTTTTCATTAATCCTGCCTTATTCATGAATCTAATCAGGAAATCAGAAAATGATTCATTGGGCTTCTGCTTAGTCAATTCTAAATCCCTGATAAACACCTCTAGCATGGTATTATGATCATATTATTTTAAAAAAGTAGTACACAATTCTCTCTAGTCAGCTTGGATAGACTTCTCTAACCCATGATACCAATTAACAGTCATACCCTCCAAGGATAGTACAAACAACTTGGTAACTATAGACAGAGGGGCCTTTGTGGTGCTTATATTAGTTGTATATTGACTAAGGTGGATCCTTAGATCTCCAGTTCCATCAAACTTCTGCAGTTGTGGCATTTTGAACTTATCAGGCAGCTTATCTTCCTCAAATTACATCATATCATCAAAATTAAATGAATACCCCATGCCCTGTCCTCTCATCAATTCTTCCATTTTGGACATCTTCTGAGTTAGTGCTTTCATCTGCTTGGATTCCAGCTCTTGAACTTGCTTAAGTGATTCCTTCTTAGCTTTCTCAATCATGTAGTTTTCAACATCCTCCAATTTCACTTCAGCATTTGGTGCATTCCTAGCAGTATTCATTGGTTGTCCCCTAGCATTATCAAGTGGTGCATCTACAATAGGTGGATTAGCAGCAATACGAGGTACGGTAGCAGTGAGTGTAGGTACAGCAGCAGGTGGTGGCATTAATCCAGCCAAAGCTTGTCTTAGTTCATCTTGTGTCATTGCTCTCATGTCATCAATCAATGCTCCTTTGATGTCCTCTAGGGTCCAATTTTCTTATTCCATCTCTACTATCTGTGTGATTGGTGTTGGTGTAGCTTCCAAGTAAAGCGGGTTGATCGGGCTCTTTTCCAAACTACAAAGGATCTCTTTGGCTATAAACTTTCGGCTTAATTCAGTCCTCACTAATCTGCCACCTTTCCATTCCCAAACATAGGAAAACCCGGATGATTCTAAGATGGCTGAAAAACAAAGGTTAGTATGATGCATGAACTATATGTATGCATGTATGCATGATGCAAGTGCTATGCAACAAGTAGCAAATAACAAGTAACAAGTCAAGTATACAAGTATCAAATCAAGTGTACAACATACATCCTTCCAACCTTATTCCTCCCACACACGTATTCAATGGTGAGTTTCTTTTCTTAGGATTTTTGGTCTGGGCCTCAATATCAACAGGGGATATCAAGAACTGACGAGCATGCCAAATCTTTCAAAGCAGTAAAGCATAGAAATAGTATTTCTAGGTATACAAGTTTAGCCCTATCTTTATTAGCCTAAATGGGTTTCTAAAGTATAGGCTTGGGCCTTTACAGATAGAAATACCTCATAGCAACAAACATCAGGAAGTTATTAGGCCACTACATGAGCTGAGTCCAGTGAAAAAGGTCAAGGTTCCCTTAGCAAGATGCCCACCTTTAAGACTTAAGTTACAGGCCAAGGTCAGAGGGGCCCGACATCCTTCACCAACTCGAGAGAAGACTACCCCTCCCTTTAGGACTTGGGTTATAGACTCTAGTCAAATGAGCCTGGTAATCTCTTTTGAACCGAGTTAAAGCTAAGAGTGATGGTTAGCCAATTTACAATCCCATGAAGCCAGTGGAATCAAGGAACTGTAAACTAATGCATTCGACTTGTAGGGACATGCAAGAATGAATGCAAGAATAAAATAATAATTAATAAACTAATTCTAAAGAACATAAGTAGAATCAATATCTCTTATCCTAAATGGAGTTGCCACTGTAGACGGCGGGGTTTAGCACACATCCAAGTTTATTGCAACCGCGACATTATTTGAGCTTAGGGCTCTAGGGAACACACTAACCACTATCACAAAGACGTGGCGTGGAGATGAGGGATCGCTACCCAGGGTAATAATTGGGACAAATCGAAAGTGTTGGTAACTCGATTCTCTAATACAAGCTAGGACCACAACCAGGAGTTCTGGGTACGGAATACCAACTTCTTTTAGTCTCATGTTCATTTAGAATTATTTTATGAATTACTATTTTATCCACTAATTACATGCAATTTCATATAAACCCTAATTAAACATCCATCAATCCCAAAGGCAACCAATCATGAAAAAACATATAAGAAATGCATTCATATAAAGCACATCAACCCTAGGTTAGTTTAATCTACATATTTTTAATTAAAGTGAGCTAAATTTATATATTTTAATTTACAAATGAACCTAAAGCTAATAGGCCTAATTTCTACTCAATTTTATTTAAATGGGCCTAAGTCTATTTATTTTATTTCTAAAATAAGCCTAAGTTTACAAATTATGAAAGGGCCTTAATTAGTGGGCCTAATTCTACATATTTTAATCTAATATGATCCTAATTCTATAAATTATGGAAAAAAAATTAAGTTAATGGGCTAAGTCTAAATTAAATTAAATTAATCTAAGTGGGCCTATGTCCAAATTAATGAGGTGGGCCTAAATTGTCTCTAACCTAAAATCTAAATTTAATTATGGGCCTAAAAATCAAATTAGATAATTAAACCCTAATCATAATTAAATTATTAAGCCTATTAGATAAAGTGAATCTAATTAATTAGCCCAAAACCTAAAATTATCAGTTTAAACACAAACAAACATAAAAATATGAAAATTAATAAAATAAAATAAACATAAAAATAATCATAAACAAATCAATAAACAAATAAAACAATTAAAACATGCATCTAATGATTTCTAACCTAATTCTAATTAATTATAAGCAAAAAGATCAAATTAATTAATAGACAAATAAAATAATTAACAAGCACTCTTAATTCTATTCACTTTAAATCTAATTCAATTTCAATAAAAACCCTAATTATCTCTATAACCATTGATTTTACTTACCCAATTGAAACCCTAATTACTAATCAATTAATTAAAATAAAATCTACAACACACATATAGGATTTCACTAATCACACTATTGGGGCTATTACAAAAATCTACTAAAAATCAAATTAAAATAATAATACAACCCATAAAACAAAATAAATACAAAAATCAACACAATATAAAATAATAATAAAAGAATATATAAAATTCAACAGGGATTTAATCTATGGCATTTCATGAATTTTCATGAGTTTTCTCGATTCAATCATACGTTCATCCCCACCAAAACATGAAACAAAATTAAATTAAAAAAAAGGTTAGAATGAATTAAAAAATAAAGAAAATTAAATAAAATAATAAAATTAAATAAAAAGAAAAGAGAAAGAAGATGTATGAGAATGATACAACATTGATTTTCCTCAGAAGGATTGTCATCGTTATTGAAAGTCTGTGGCTTTTGTTGTGTTTGTTTGTGATTTTTTATTTATTTGGATCTGATTATGGCAAGGAACGAAAAAAGTACATAAAAAATCAAGTCGAGTGAGTATGTTTTGGCTCACGGCTAAAAATCAGAAAATGTAGAGAAAAGAATAAAACCCTAGGAGCCTCCCCTCTCATGTGAAAAGAAAAAATGTATTTATAGACAAAAACACATGTAACCCTACATAGAGTACAAGATAAAAAACAATTGCTTTTATTATTTATCAAATAAATACCTATTTATCAAATAATAACCAATTAAAAAAAATTTTAAAAAAAAAGTGAAATTGGCCACTGATTGGCCAACCAAAAATTTTCTTTCATATTGTGACCGAAGTTGGCTATTTCTCAATTCAAATTCACTTTGCAAATGAATGGGCCAACTTCAGCCCATTCATCCCTTTTTTTTTAAATTTCTTTTCCTTCCTTTTTCTGAAAACTTATTTATTTTTTTTATTTTTCTCCTTTTTCATTTTTTTAATTTTTGATTTTTTTAAATAATAATAATAAATAATTAAAATAAAAAAATAGCTTAAAAATAGCTCCTAAAAATAATTTGCCATTTAGTTCAAAAAAAATTAATCAGATCCAACAAATTTAATTTAACAGTCAATTTTCATCATTAGGTCCTCTATCGCATCTAAACTCGAATCATCCCGAAATTGGGTGCTTACAGGAACCTTGACCTTTTTCACCGGACTCAGCACATATAAAGGCCTAGTAACTTCCCCTAAAATTTACCCAAATTGCTTGTGATTGTTGTCATGAGGTTTTTTCATTTATAAAAGCCCAAGTCCATACTTTAGAAGCCTATTTGGGCTAATAAGGATTGGGCTAAGTTTTTATATTTAGAAATGATGTTTCTATGCTTTACTACTTTGAGAGATATGGCATGCGCTTTGGTTCTTAATATCCCCTGTTGAAATTAAGGTCAAGACCAAAAATCCTAAGAAAAAAGACTCGCCATTGAAATCGTGTATAGGAGATATAAGGTTGGAAGGATGTATGTTGTATACCTGACTTGATACTTGTTACTTGCTACTTGTTGTATAGCACGTGCATCATGCATACATGCATCATATGTAGTTCATGCATAATATTAATACTTTGTTTTACAGCCATCATAGATTCATCCCTGTCATCCTGTGTTTGGAAATGTAGAGGTGGTAGACTAGAGAGAACCACTTCAAGCCCACAATTAATATCAAGAGAGATCCTTAGCAGATTGGAAAAGAGTCCTATCAATCCGCTTTACTTAGAAGCACCACCAACATCAACACTAACTAGACAAACAGGAGAGATGGAACAATAA
Source organism: Mallotus repandus (assembly GCA_949671775.1). Lineage (NCBI taxonomy): Eukaryota > Viridiplantae > Streptophyta > Magnoliopsida > Malpighiales > Euphorbiaceae > Mallotus > Mallotus repandus. The sequence goes on along the minus strand of CATIWM010353233.1, from coordinate 3,067 downwards.
TAAGGAGGAAATTGGACCCTAGAGGACATTAAAGGAGCACTGATGGATGACATGAGAGCAATAATGCAAGATTAACTGAGACAAGTCTTAGATAGGTTAACGTCGCCTCCTGCTACTGCATTTGTACCTGCTGCTATAGTACCACATGTTATTAATCCACCTATTACAGATGATCCAAATGATAATAATGATGGAGGTCAACCATTGAATGTTGCTAAGAATATGCCTGCTGTAGATATGAAAGTTAAAGATGTTGAGAACTACATGATTAAGAAGGCTAAGAAAAAATCACTTGAGCCGGTTCAAGAACTAGAGTCGAAGCAGATGCAAACATTGACTCAGAAGATGTGTAAGATGGAAAAGCTTATGAGAGGGCAAGGCATGGGCCATTCGTTTGACTTTGATGACATATTATGCACTCAAGGTGATAAGTTTAAAATGCCTCTGCTACAAAAGTTTGATGGCACTGGAGATCCGAGGAGACACTTTAGCTAATACTCAACTGCTATGAGTATAACTAAAGCCTCATTATCAGTGATCATGAGGTTGTTTATTTTATCCTTGGAGGGTATAATTGTGAATTGGTACCATGGGTTAGAAAAGTCAATTTGAGCTGCTTTTCTAAAGCAGTATGAGTATAATACTAAGTTAGAGGTGTCCATCAGGGACTTAGAGCTAACTAAATATTATCCAAATGAATCATTCACGGACTTTCTAACAAGGTCCATGAATAAGGTAGGGGTAATGAAGAATAAGTTGGCTGAGAACGATTAGGTGAGGATGATTGTAAGGAATGTGTCATCCAACCAAATGGAAAGACTACAAATGATGAATCCCAAGACACTTATGGACTTGTATGATGACGATTTGAAAGCTGAAGAAATTGAGAATCTGATACGAGACAATAAGGAAGAGGTAATTAAGGAAGTCCCTAAGGAAATGTAAGAATAACTGATGTGTTTGCCACTTGAAGGAGAGACACCATGAGACCTAGCATCCCTAGCATCTAGAGTTCAAAATAATATTCTTATTTTCTTTGAATAACATTTCAATTGCCTGAGAACATTTTATTTCAATGATCGATGATATGAATTCTGATTTTGCTTAATGTGTATCCTAATGGTATTGTGCATTATGATATTGATTGTATTTGCATATTTAACAGAAATTCAATTCAATTAGATTCATTCAGCATGGGTACAAATGATAATTCAAAGAACATTCCTATATCACATGATATAACTTCTGAAGAGAGAGAAAAATGCGAGAGAATATAAAAAGGGAAAATGAGGAAAAATAAATAAATCTGAAGACTAGAAAACCTAAAAGGGTTAGTAAGATAAAATTAAAGAAATAAAAGTGAGAGAAAAACATCCAGTTAGAAAAGGACTAGTTGATAATGAGAGTTATATCATGTGATGTAATGAATGTATTCATTTTTGCTTTAATGAATGGATAAAATTGAATTTGAAATTTGTGTTCAAACATTGCATATTTGTCTTTATCATATTACGTAATTATCTAAATAGAAAGACTAAAAATAAAAGCTAAAAATCAGAGCTATGAGGTCATTATTCTAAGTTGTATTGTCTCATCTAGTTACTCTTTGTGATTCTATTCATAATCCCCATGCCTTGTAAATTTAAATGGCTCAGTAACTTGCATTTGTAACTCATACCTAGTAAACTACCATCAATCGTTGCATCACCATCAAACCACATATTCTGCTCAAGAGTTCTTCTAAGAGCAAGGCCAGCTAATTTCAAGATTAAAAAAAAACTTCCTTCAGTCGATTCACCCACTCCTTTGCATCTTCAATGCCCGAGGTTATAACAAATGGGGTTGGGTTAATAGTAGCAGTTCCAAAAAGGTATTGATAAAATCCAGTCAGAATAAGAGACAAAAGTTTGGCTCTATTCTCCAGGAATACTGATGACCCAAGTGTCACCATTTCTATGAAAGAAAGCCATCAGAAACGGAGGGGCAAAAATGAAACATGGGGGCAAAATTTAACTCTAGGGGCAAAACAAAATGCAAAAAGATTGGGGCAAAACTATGAATCTACACTTAAAGACTGAAGTATAAGAGTCTGTACAAGAATTTAGGGCGCAAAAAGAAGTAAACTACAAGCATAAAGATGCACCATGTATTGCTATCGATTAAACTTTGTATTTGGACGTAGATTTTAGGGTTTATTTTTATTTATTTTTTTATTTTAATAGTAATTTCATTGTGTATTTATTTTGGTTTTGGGTTATATAATTTTATTTAATTTTATATGTAGGAATTGTAATAGACCCAATAGAGGAAAAATAATGGAATTTTTATTTTTCTATACTTTTAAAATTAATTAGTAAATTAGGTTCATTTGGTAAAATCCTAATAAAATCAATGGTGTCTTTAGATTAGTTTTAGGTTGTATGAAATTAAAATTAGGGTTAGAACTCACAATATGTATGTTTTTTTTATTTGTTGTTTGCCTTTGTTTGTTATTTGGGCTTATTTGTATTTTTTTTATTCGTTTTATAATTTAGACTTTAGGCCCATCTTTTAAGTTAATTAAAATTAACTTAGACTTAGTTCAACTCATTAAACCATTTTTCATAATTTGTAGATTTAAAATCATTTCACTTAATTAAAATTGATTAGAATTAAGCCCATTAATTTATTTCTTTTTCTCTTTAAAATAAGTAGACTTAAAACCACTTCTTTAGAATTAAAATTGGTAGAATTAGGTTCATTAATTTAAATAAAATGTAGGCCCACCTTTAGTTCTAAAGTATGGGCTTGGGCTTTTATAGATAGAAATGCCTCATGGCAACATACACAAGCAAGTTGGGTAAATCCTAGGGGAAGTTACTAGGTCACTACATGAGCTGAGTCCGGTGAAAGGTCAAGGTTCCCTTAGTAAGATGCCCTCCTTTAAGACTTGAGTTACAGGCCAAGGTCAGAGGGGCCCGACATCTTTTACCAACTCGAGAGAAGATTACCCCCCTTTAGGACTTGGGTTACAGACTCTGGTCAGATGAGCCCGGTAATCTCTCTTGAACCGAGTTAAGGCTAAGAG